>JAKNSD010000077.1:568762-636241 GCA_023525715.1 Cichorium intybus | reverse complement strand
GAAAAGAAAATGATTCTTAGCCATTTATAATTTAAAAAGCAGAGGTTTTGTATTTTATTATTAAATATTTTCTACTAATCTTTTTATTCATTAGAACAAAACAAGTATCAAAATCAAAACATAAGATTAAAAAAAAAGAATTAGTGGAATCAATATATCATAATCAAACGGGTAAGAGGATAAAATATGAGGAAATATCAAAAAGTAATTCAAGATTATCGTTTAACCTATGATATAGATTTATAATTTAATTTGAAACCTTTTTGTCAAATAATAAATCAGTTACGAATATGTTAATTTTTATTGTATATAATTGTTGAGCATGTGAAACTTAATCCGAACCGAGAAGTAATTGTGACCGAAGAAGATAAGTTGTCTGAAACAACCAAACTGAGGCCAGAAGCTAGTGCGGTTGAAGGTCATGCTTCGTCTTAGATCACTTTCTTCAGAGATTGTGAGCTCCACTTCGGATGGTCATGCGATACGAAGCGAAGGTCGACCAATTGTAAAGTAGGTATCACGAGTCTGATGTATACCTTATTGTCACACTCTACTTTAAGGTCGTTCACTGGAAGACATCATCCAGGCCGAGGAGCAGCCTCCGTTCTGGTCCGAGGCTTTGTAATAGATCCTTCGATAGGTTCGGATGTGTAGATTTTGAGATGTCGATAAAAGGGTTATGCTACTTTCGATGTGAAGTGTCCTTTTTAACATAAGTATAAAAGACAACAAGTTTTGGAAGTTGGTCTACCACAACACGTTCTGGGAATTGTTGATGTATGTAGCAGGTCTGCCACAAGCATGTTCCTTATACTGTCCCATCAGCTGCCCTATGTGTAGAAAGCCAAAGGCTAGAGGATTTGTCATTTCATCTCGGTTTCTATACCCTCCTATATATATATATATATATATATATATATATATATATATATATATATATATATATATATATATATATATATATATATATATATATATATATATATATATATATATATATATATCTCCGTTAACCAAGAGTGTAAGTGTGCACAATTATTTGAGTGCAGAAATTATACTTGTAAATTTTGTATAACATTCTTATAATAAAATCTGTCTAGTTCCATAGTGGATGTAGCTTGATCTCGCGATCGAGTGGCCAAATCTAATGACTTTGATTTTTCGGGAACCACTTAACTCTTGGTGTTGGTCCTTGCTTGTTCTTCTTGTATTTCTTGCTACAATGTTTTTCATTGGTCGAGTGCTAACTATCAAGAGTTGTTTGGCTGTTCTTGATATTGAGAGGTTGAGTTTATGATCTCGCCTGTTGCTTACCCAACAAACTGTTATCATAGTTATGGCTGAAGAAGAGAAGATCAAGATCGACAGGTTTGACGGCTACGATTTTGGGTTATGGAGAATGCAGATAGAAGACTATCTTTATTAGAAAAAGCTCCATCTCCCATTGACCGGAAGAAAACCAGAAGCTATGTCGTTGGAGGAGTGAGAACTGTTAGACCAACAGGCGTTGGGTGTTGTCAGGTTGTTGTTGTCGAAGTCTGTTGCTTACAACCTCATCAATGTGAAGACCATATATGACTTACTCAAAGCGTTGTCCAATATGTACGAGAAACATTCAACTGCAAACAAGGTTATCCTGATTAGACAGCTTGTGAACACGAAGATGAAGGAAGGAGGTTCCGTAGAAGAGCATGTCAAACTAGTTCAATTCCATCATATCGAGACTGATATCGGTGAACATTGGTTTTAACGATGAAGTCCAGGACTTGTTGTTACTATCTTCACTTCTAACGATAGAATGAGTATTGCAGACAACAAGATCCTAGATATAATTGGAGTTGGATATGTTACACTTCGGACGTCCTTTGGAACGAAGTGGACTTTAAAGGATGTCAAGTGCATTCCGAGTCTGAAGAGGATGTTGATATCGGTGGGGAAGTTGGATGATGAAGGATACAATGTTAAGTTTGGCAACCATTACTGGAAAGTAACGAAGGGATTTGGATGTTGAAGACGGTCCTAGAAACACCTCAACAGGATGGCATAGTGGAATTGATGAACAGAACTCTGAATGAGAGAGTGAAGAGCATGAGGATCACCCACCCTCCATGTCTCTTGAATACAATTTTCCTACATCGAAGGGGGGAAATGTGCAAGAGTATGCGGTTTTAAAGATCGACTGCTAGCATATCGGTATATCATATAAAATATTACTGGGAATCTTTATAAGTTGCAGAAAAAGACACTTTAAAAGATTTGGGTCATTGGGTGCGGGTCAAGGCAGCAAATCGCAAGCCGAGTTTTTACCTTTTTTTTTCTCGGTTTCATGATAAGAAAGTTGGAAGAGGTGGCGTGGCATGAGAGAGATGGGGCAGCATTCCGAATTATTGACGGTTGCTTGTCGTTTGAGTCACGATTTTATTGAAAAATGAATAGTGTCTTTCCTTTAAGCATACACATCTTAGAAATTACATGCGAAAAGAAAATGATTCTTAGCCATTTATATTTTAAAAAGTAGAGGTTCTATATTTTATTATTAAAATTGTCTACTAATCTTGCTACTCATTATATAAAGACAAGTATCAAAATCAAAACATAAGATTAAAAAAGAGAATTAGTGGAATGAACATGTCATAATCAAGCGGGTAGGAGGATAAAGTAGGAGGAAATATCATTTACCTTTAAAAAGTAATTTAAAATTAACGTTTAACCTATGATATAAATTTATAATTTAATTTGAAACCTTTTTATCAAATAATAAATCAGTTACGAATATGTTAATTTTTGTTGTATATAATTGTTGAGTATGTGGAGCTTAATCCGAACCGAGAAGTCACTGCGATTAAAGAAGATCAGTTATCTGAAGCAACCAAACCAAGGCAGGAATGCCAGTGCGGTTGAAGGTCATGCTTCGTCTTAGATCGGTTTCTTCAGAGATTCTGAGCTCCACTTCGGATGGTCATGCGTTGCGAAGCGAAGGTCGACCAGTTGTAACATAGGTATCACGAGTCTGGTGTATACCTTATTGTCACACTCTACTTTAAGGTCGTGCGCAAAAAGACATCATCCGGGCTGAGGAGCAGCCTCCGCTTTGATCCGAGGCTTTGCAATAGATAATTCGATAGGATTGGATGTGTAGATTTGAGATGTCAATAAAAGGGTTATGCTACTTCCAATGTGAACTGTCCTTTTTGGCATAAGTACAAAGACAACAGGTGTTAGAAGTTGGTCTACCACAACACGTTCTGGGAACTGTTGATGTCTGCAGCAGGTCTGCTAAAAGCATGTTTCTTGTACTGTCTCATCAACTGGCCTATGTGCAGAAAGCCAAAGGCTAGAAGATTTGCCATATCATCTAGATTTCTGTACCCTCCTATATATATCTCCATTAACCAAGAGTGTTAGTGTGCGTAATTATTTTGAGTGCAGAAATTATACTTGTAAATTTTGTATAGCATTCTTATAATAAAATCTCTCTAGTTCCACACTGGATGTAGCTTGATCTCGCGATCGAGTGAACCACTTAACTCTTTGTGTTGGTCCTTGCTTGTTCTTCTTGTATTTCTTGTATTTCTTGTTGCAGCATTTTTTGTTAGTCGAGTGCTAACTATCGAGAGTTGTTTGGCTGTTCTTGATCTTGAAAGGTTGAGTTTATGATCTTGCCTGTTGCTTACTTAACAAACTGGTATCAGAGTTATGGCTGAAGAAGGGAAGATCAAGATCGACATGTTTGATGGCCATGATTTTGGGTTCTGGAGAATGCAGATTAAAGACTATATTTACTAGAAAAAGCTTCATCTCCCATTGACCAGAAGAAAACCAGAAGCTATGCTGTTAGAGGAGTGAGAACTGTTGGACCAACAAGCGTTGGGTGTTGTCACGTTGTCGTTGTCAAAATTGAGAAGACAACGTATGCTTACTCAAAGCGCTGTCCAATTTGTATGAGAAAACTTCAGCTGCAAACAAGATTTTCCTGATTAGACAGCTTGTGAACACGAAGATGAAGGAAGGAGGTTCCGTGGTAGAGCATGTCAAACTAGTTCAATTCCATCATATCGAGACTGATATCGATAGACATTGGTTTTGACGATGAAGTCCAGGCCTTGCTGTTACTATCTTCGCTTCCAGATAGCTAGTCTGGAACGGCAACTGCTGTTAGTAGTTCGTCTAGAACTGCAAAGCTCACATTCGAAGGCATTCAAGATTTAATCATTAGGGAAGACATCTGAAAGATGAATACAGGTGAGTATTTCGGAAGTGCTTTGGCGACCGAGGAGAGAGGAAGGAGACTGAACCGATGTGGCGGTGCTGGTGGTAAAGGAAGATCGAAGTCATGGAGAAGGGGATGGTCCAATAGCATAAAAGATGCTGTCTGCTGGAACTGCAAAGAGAGTGGGCATTTCCGGAATCAGTGTCTGAAGCCTTCTGGATTCGCATGAGTGAAGAAAGAAGTGGATCTTGCAAAAGATTTCAATAATGCACTCATTTGCTATGTAGAGAGTTCCTCGGAGTCTTAGATAATGGACTCGGGTGCATCCTTCCATGCATGTCATAGCCAAGACTTAATGAAGAACCTTAGGCGTTACAATGACATAATGAGACCAGCAGACAACAAGAGCCTAGATATAACCAGAGTTGGAGAAGTGGAGAGATGTTGTAGAGACCGACATAGGTCTCAAGGTAAAAAATTTTAAGTACAATAATGGAGGAGAATACATCAGTAGAGAATTCGTTGATTATTGTGCTGAGCACGGGATCTGGATGTTGAAGACGGTTCCAGAAACCCCTCAGCAGAATGGCATAGCGGAACGGATGAACATAACTCTGAATGAGATGGCAAAGAGCATGAGGCTGCATGCTGGGATGCCCAAGATGTTCTAGGCAGATGTCATGAATACCTCTGCCTACTTAATCAACCGAGGAACCTCAGTCCCCCTGGGGTTCAAGATTCTTGAAGAGGAATGACAAGGTCATGAGGTTCCCCTCAAACACTTTAGAGTTTTCGGGTGTGTCTTATATGTCAAGACGAAAGACAGTGAGAGAGACAACCTAGAGGCCTAGTCGAAGGAGTGCTTCTTTATTGGGTATGGTGTGGATAGCATGGGATACCGATGCTGGGATAGCCAAAATTGAAGGGTTATCAAAAGTCAGGATGTGATATTCAATGAGAACGCCATGTATAAAGACACTCTCTCATGTACTGACCGAAGCAAACCATCTGAAGCAAAGGAGCAAAACAAGCAACCCATGACCTTTAACAATCCTTACATACCCAAAATTTTGAATCCAGAAAGACTCACTTAAACCTCGAATAAAAGATCAAAACACCCTATGTCTTTTCAAATCCAAACTTCTCACTTGGACACTCAAAAACCACACCGACCACCACACGCCTAATCTATGCCGACCCACAAACTCCAGATACCTAACTCCAGAATTCATTACAGAGCCCCATGGCTACCAAACTTAACTTTCACTGTCTTAGAAGACACTCAAAAACATAACACCAGATAAGCTATTTGCATAACTTCAACCACCGGCTTAACAACCTATGGGAACTCTGTCCAAGAGTAACTATGCCGGCGAAGCTCAACACTTTACACACAACATAACCACAGACAACTGACTGCAGCAAAATCAAGGAGCAAATCTTACGTGATTCACTAACGCTACACCCAAACACTACACACGCCAGCCCGAATAGGCTTAACCGAAGACCTCGCAAACCTTTGCGCACCCAACAACCTTACGTCCTTCCAAACTACAGGACCTGTTCACCTCCTGAAAACCAATATAAACCCGAGGCACCCTCGGAAAAGAACCACAACCATTCTCATTTACCAGACAGACGACATAATAGCTCCTTCCCCAAACGTCAATCGGAATTCTATGCATAAATAACTTCCCAAAGGAGATACCCAACCGCCTATCGACGATCATAACCCAAACCAGAATTGAATAGATTCAAACTTTCGACCGATTCCCAGATTGGTTATCTAATCGATTTTTAACACACATCATAGAACCTCAACTAGTTCCTAGTGCTTCCTACACGGCATTCTTAATGCTTAAGAACTGAATGAGCACGCTACCAACCATTCCCTTGCACATACCTTCTTGGTCGATCAGCTACATGTGTCACTGCTATTATTCAACCCGAGCTGGAACAGCTAACCACAACCTTGGAACACCACATTCTTAGAAAGAAACCGCCAACGATTACACACACCCTCTACACGATCAAGCTATACAGAGCCCCAACTACTAAACCAAGCTTGACCAAAAACCCCACCTCTAAACGAAAGATCCAACTTTCCAAGAATAGCACTAAGGCCATCAACCTCCCGGTGACACCATAGTGTTGACAAGAATCCGGCCACATCCCCAAGAAATTCCAAGCAACCTAACACGTATAAGCACACTCCAAGGACAACCTGATAAGCGGAACGAAACAGCCAACTACCCTAATGTTGAGAATAATTTGTGCTAAAGTGTTATCCCCATCAAGACCTTAATGACTAGGAAGCAAGACCCCAAAGCTTGAAGCTCCGAAGGATATATTTTGGAGGATCCGAAGGCTTACATGCAACAAACCTTATCCACTGCACGCGTGTTTTGACAGACTACGTGTTGCACGATGCTGATCTCTCATTGGGTAGTACTAATTTAGAATATTCAGAATATCTCTTTTGTACTGTTGGTATCACTGATCACGTATAAAGATCAGTTATACCATCTATGTCGAGTGTGTGTGTGATTCACCCCCATTATAAAACCCTAAAGCAATATCAAAGCATTCGGCACTTGTTCAATTCAATTCTTGTGATCTTCACTGTTATTCATTTTCATTGTGTGTGTTGATTATATTGTTGAATCATATGTTAGTAATACATATTCATTGTTAGTCATTGATAGAATTTCATATCCAACATATGGTATCAGAGCATGTTTAGCTCGAAAACCAGTCGATAGAGTCTCGTTATTGTTCTTACAGTTCTAGATCTGGATTGTTCGTTAGATCTAGGTTTTCGCAACTGTAATCGATCTCTATTACTTGTTTTTCTGAAAAGATCCAGTTGAAAACTCAATCAAAATGACTGATTCAACAGCTACATATGCGAATATGCTGAATTATGCTAATCTCATTGGTTCTTCCACCAAAGCCCTTGTCCTTGTCCCAGCATATTATGACTATTGGTCAGATCGTATGAGAGATTACCTCGAAGGATTGGATGAAGACAAAGATATCTGGAGATCAGTGAGAGATGGACCTCAGACAAACATTGAAGGTCGATTTGTAGCATTTGATAGTGAAGAAGCTGAAGTTCTTACAGCTGCAGACCTGAAGAATATTAGAAACGATGAAAAAGCCATGAGAGAACTGAGAAGTGGACTTGGTCCAGATGTTTGACATCACATTTCTGGTGCTAAATCAGCCAAAGAGATCTGGGATTGCCTAGCAATCAGATTTGCTGGTGATAACACTCTTCAGACCATTATAGTTCAAGAAGTACTCGTGGATTTTGGAAATTTCAAACAACAAGAGAATGAAACCTTGGAACAAGCCTCCAAAAGATACAACAACATAATTTTATACTCTGGAAAAATATGGTGAGAACCGAAGTCAGCAAGAGATCAACATCAAGTTCTTATACAGCCTGCAGAAAGAGTGGAGACACATCATGTTGATGGTTAAATCCCTTGAGAATATCAAAGAATATAAGCTAGCAGCTCTGTATAATCTGATTAAATCACATGAGCCTGACATTGTTGGAAGGCGAAGTTAAAATGCTGGTTCATTAACACTTATGTCGAAGATTGAGGAAGATGAAAACGAAGATGATCCTGATATGGTCAACGATAATGGTGAAACAATCGCCTTGTATGCAGCAAACAATAGAAGATCCAAAAAGCCATACATGAACAAACCCAACTCTAGAAAACCATTCGTGAAAAGCTTTAACAAACCCTGAAAAGCTTTAACAAACCCTTATACACTCCGAAACCAAAACCTGAAATCTATACTCCTAAATAGGAAAACACCAAATCTTCAAGTCCAAAGACTTCTAAAACAAAGCATTCGGAAGTTCCCAAAGAAAGATCAGAAGAAACGAAGGTCACTGGTGACTCTGGGTATGATTGCAACTACTGTCACAGTAAAAACCATTTTGCGAAGGATTGTATGCTTCATAAAAGGAACGAAAAGCAATCCCAAGTCAAGGATGAAGCTTACTATGCGAGAAAACTTGAAGAGGCAGAGAGAAGACAAAAGACATTGCCCTGATGGCTTCGGAGAACAACATGGGAACATATCAGGTGTGGTCTTTTGACTCGGATGACGATGAAGTAAGGAGGCCAACTCATAGCGCTTTTGTCGCCATTGATGCTGGTAAGAGCTTCCTGAAAGGTGCTTCTGACGAGGATGAAAATGAAAAGGATGAAGGATGCGAAGGTTTGGAGATAAAGGATGCGAAGGAAAGTGGCATTCCGAAGATCTGGGTAGAAGATTCTTCGGATAATGAGGATGAGTTTTGTCTAGTGGCCAAGGATGCTTGCCCAACCATTCTTGAACAGGTATCCATACTTCTCTCATCTTTTAAATTCCTGAATCTAAATTTGCTTATGATATTAATGAAATAACTTGTGATTGCTCTGTGATGAACAAAATGTTGATTGATGCTAAAAATAGGGTGAATGTTAGCAAGCAGGAGATTCTTCAGTTGAAGGGGAGATTAGAAAGTTTGAAGCTATCCCTAGAAAAAGCCAACTTAAGAATCTTAGTGGTAGAATAGAATCGAGAAAAATATCCGAATAATAATGATGTAATCTTGAAACCGCGTAACATTTTCTGTGAAACTGTGAAGAGATTGTATTCTCACATCACTCGAATTTATCACTCCACTGACATTTACAATGTTTAACACAAACAACTTTTACCTTTCTTAGAAATTAAATTGAAGAATGTAGACAGTATCTCTATGAATGCGAATCAATTGTTTCTGGTTCCGAAGTACCCAATACTTCGTATATGCATGGCTTGATTTCTGTGGAAAAATACTTAACTGCTGATAATTTGCTGAAAGTTTTGCCAAATGAAGTCTCAGTTCTTAATAAATCTATTCCTCTACTTCAAAATGAAAATGAACCAGAAGTTGTTATTGAAACTGAAACTAAATCTGATAATGATTCGGATATGGAGGAAATTGACTGTTCTTCATTGGTTATATCAAAACCTTCCTTTGCATTCGCATCACCTTTCGAAGGAGTCTCACTATCATCTTCGGAGGAAAAAGGTAAAACAAAAATTGATAGTGAATTTGAAATGACTAAAAGTTTAAATGAAAATAAAGATCTTGTTAAAACCAAAACACAAATTTCAGATGAATGTGTTTCTTATGAAGATTATCGGAAAGGCAGGTCAAAAAGATTAGTCAATGTTGCATGTGTTTATCCGAAGGTATCCTATTTTAAAAACTCAATCTTCGTAAAACCTGGAGGTGTTCTTTTGGTTGACAATGATCTGGTTAAACTTTTTGTGGAATATAATTCCAGAGTTACTGAGGAAGGATTCTTCTCATCATCTAAAATGCTTGAAAACAGTTTGAACGAAAATATTGAAGTAAAAAATTAACGTTCGAAAACAAGATTTGTATGGTCACAACATTTAATATTGTTCATGTTATGAACAAGACAAAATTCCGAAAAACTTGACCCATCTTTTGAATGATGAAAATCAAAAGCAAAATTACAAAGAAAGAAACTACAAACAAATTCAGATCATGGAAAAGACTGTGACTCCGAAGATGGATGTTTTTCAACTAATGGAAATAAACGAATGTGTACCTCTTGCAAAATCTTTTGAAAACGAAGCAACAAAACCCAAAATTGCAATTTCCAAACCTGTGGTACAAAAACCCATGTTTTTGAAAAATACTCAAAACTTCGCATCCACTTCAAAAACAAAACCAGCTGTTGTGATTTTAAAGCCGAAGTCTAAATCAACAGCTGTGAATACAAAAGGAAAGCAGGTTGTCAACCCTGTGAAAACAAAACCATTCGTCATACCAATAAAACCAGTTGATACGAAGGCTTCCACATCAGGAACAAAATTCTTTGATACGAAGGTCTCAAATGGTAAAACAAGTCAATACTCAAAATCCACCTTCGTAGCAATAATGCCAAATTTTCCAAATCCAAAATTTCAAAGACCATCAAAGAAAACTTTTACCAAAGGAAACAACCTGATAGACACATTTGACACATGGCTAGACAAAAATTTGGACTAGTTTAAAGATAAAAATCTTTCATTGAATGATTTTAAACTGTCTTACGAAGAATATATGTGTATCTACACTTTGTAGCTCCTTTTCCAGAAAATCTACAATTGATAAATCAAAACAAAATTAGAAAAAGGCTGACTTGAAGGAAATTTAATTCCAAAATCAAATTCTTCTATGTCATCAAAATCCTCAAAAATATCAAAGAAAACTTCAAAAACCAAAAACTCTAAATCATCCAAACAAATATGGGTTCCGAAGATTACAAACATTTCAAATTCTTCAAACTCATCAATTCTCACTGAAAGCCCTTCGGATTCATTTTCTGGTTCATCCTGTTCATCTCATGAAACTTCTGAAAACATGATAAACTTCACAACAAATGAAATAACTGAAGAAGCTGTTGAAAAATGGATTCAAGAATCCTTCGCTTACCCTGAGGACCCAAGATTGATTGGGTACCAAATTCTCGTTGATTAATTGCAAGTTATGTCTGGTGAGCAGTATGATTCAAAATAGTACATGGATAGTGGATGGTCAAGACATATGACTGGGAAGAAGGAGTATATTAGAGATTATAAAACATTGATGCAGGAAACGTATGCTTTGGAAATAATGAAACATGTCCAATTCGAGGCTATGGAAAAATAACAAATGAACAATTCACTATAAATATAGTGGCATTTGTTGAAGGATTAAAGCACAACTTGGTGAGTATTTCTCAATTGGTTGTTGGAACGGGAAATGCTGTAACTTCAACAATCAAGGAAGTATCATTACGAAGGAAGCTACGAAGGAAGTGCTATTGAAATCTGAAAGGAAGGGATCAATGTTTCCCTTGAATCTAAAACCTGTAACTGGTGATCTTTTGTTATGCCTGTTGTCTAAAGCAAACTCAGATATAAGCTGGCTATGGTACTGAAGGTTAGCCCACCTGAACTTTAAAGGTATCAACAAGTTGGTGGCGATGGATTTGGTTCGTGGTATGCCTGCTCTTAAATTTGATAATGATACACTTTGCTCTACATATGAACATGGCAAGCAAACGAAGCAAAGGCATCCAACTATAGTCAACCGAAAGATCACCGAACCTCTTTCACTTTTATATATGGATCTTTGTGGTCCATGTGTGGTGGAATCAATTGGGAAAAAAAGTATATTCTTGTGATAGTAGATGACTACTCAAGATTCACATGGGTTCTATTTCTAAGAAATAAATCAGATGCTGCGGAAGAATTCATCAACTTTATCAAGAACATGGAAATAATGCTAAACAAGATAGTTCGAAATGTGCACAGATATAACGGTTTGGAGTTCAAGAATCAAACTTTGGATAGATTTATAAAGAATAAGGGGATTACCCACAACTTCTCAGCACCATACAACTTCTCAGCACCATATACTCCTCAACAAAATGGTGTTGTAGAACATTGTAATCACTCCTTATGTGAAGTAGCTAGAACAATGCTCAATTTTGGCAATTTGCCTATGAACTTTTGGGCCGAAGCCATTTCTATAGCTTGCTTTACACATAATATATCCTATATCCATAAAAGATTCAATATTACACCTTACGAAGTTCTTAATAGAAGAAAACCAAATGTCAAATTTCTTCATATCTTCCACTGTAGGTGTTTTATTCTCAATCTGAAGGATCATTTGACAAAATTCAATGACAAGACTGATTAAGGCATTTTTCTTGGATATTCATCAAATTCTAAAGCCTACAGATTCATGAACAAAAGAACTCGCAAAATTGAAGAAACTTTCAACCTTAAATTCGATGACTACTATATCAAGAACTCCCAACATGCCTTTCTGATGTCATCAATCTTTCCAAAACCAGCTGTTGATGTATTGCCTATTCTTACCTTTGATGATGACTTTCAACTTCTTTTTGATCCACCTGCTCAAGCTATAGATTCTGAAGCTAGGGCACCAGACAACAATGTGTCTGAACTTTCCAAGCTTACCGATGGTCCCAAAGACTCACCTTCAAGTAGCATACCAAGACCTTCTTCAGTTGAGGAGGGGTCTTCGCATAGATCTGAAAATCGCTCTAGTTTCGAGGGGGAGCTCATCAACACCAGTCTCAACAACCCTTCGCATGAAATTTCACACATCATGTCCTTGTATCCAAATAATCAGGGGGAGCCAGAAGCCTCAATACCTATCTCTTCGGATCATGGTAGACCAATCTCTCCAACAGATGTAGTCGAGGGGGAGCTTATTCTAAACTCTTCCTCAACTTCCTCTAACACAAATTTTCCTAAAACAAATGTTACAATTCAAGAAAATTTAATAATTGATGATTTTCCATCCACATCATGATATCCTTCGGACACTGAGGAAATAAATGCCGAAAGTCCTCCTGAATTTGATCCAAATTTTGCACCTTTAGAAAATGGACGAAAAATCATCCTCAATCACTTGTTATCGGTAATGTTCAAGATAAAGTCTTGACACGTGCACAACTTCATCAAAAACAACAAGATTTAAACAAAGCTTCGGAGTTGTGTATGTTTAATTTCTTTATCTAAAAAGTTGAACCAAAGAATGTTAAAGATGTATTTGATCACCCAGACTAGATTGAAGCAATGCAGAAGGAATTAGAAGAATTTGAAAGAAACAAAGTTTGGGGACTTATTCCAAAGCCAGCAAATGCTTCAATCGTTGGTCTCAAATGGATTTACCGAAACAAACTTGATACCGAAGGCAATGTGGTCAGAAACAAGGCAAGGTTGGTTGTTAAAGGCTACTGTCAACAGGAGGGGATTGACTACGAAGAAATCTTCGCTCCAGTTGCCAGACTCGAATCCGTTCGGATCTTTTTAGCTTATGTTGCACACAAAAACTTTGTTGTCTATCAAATGGATGTCAAATGTGCCTTTTTATACGAGGATATCGAGGAAACAGTCTATGTTGAACAACCACCAGGCTTTGTTAATAAAGAAAATCCTGATCATTGCTATGTGTTAGATAAGGTTGTTTATGGTCTCAAACAAGCTCCTCGAGCTTGGTATGAGACCTTAACAAAGTTTTTAAAGCAATCAAATTTCAAACAAGGATCAGTGGATCCAACACTCTTTCGAAAGAATTTTGGTTCACACTTGATGTTAGTCCAAATTTAGGTGGATGACATAGTCTTCGGATCGACTGACCCAAACTTAACCAAAGAATTTGAAAATTTAATGAAAAACAAATTTCAGATGAGTATGATGGGGAAGATTAATATTTTCCTTGTATTAGAACTCAAATAGTCAAAAGAGGGGATTTTCATTAATCAACAAAAATACACCAAAAGCTTACTTAAACGATTCATAATGACTAACTGTTCCAATGCACAGGTACCCGTTTGAATCCTTCGTTGGATAAACCGAAGGTAGATCTTCAAAACTATAGAAGCATGATTGGATCATTGCTTTACCTTACAGCCAGTTGTCCTGACATTATGTTCGTAGTGTGCAATTGTGCACGATATCAATCCAATCCACGCGAACCACAGTTGGCTATTGTTAAAACAATCTTCCGTTATCTTCACAACACACGTGCATATGGTCTTTGGTATCCAGCAAAATCAGGGTTCTACATACAAGCTTATTCAGATTCAGACTTGGGTGGATGCTAAATTGATCGCAAAAGCACTTCTGGTGGTTGCCAATTTCTTGATGGAAAGCTCATCAGCTGGCAGTCAAAGAAGCAAACCTACATATCAATATCCACAGCCGAAGCTGAATATGTAGTTGCTGCTGCTTGCACTTCGCAGATAATTTGGATTCAAAGTCAATTGAGAGATTATGCCATCAATATGCGAAAAATCTCATTGTTCTGTGACTCCCAAAGTGCTATTTGGATATGTCATAATCCAATTCAACATTCCAAGACGAAGCATATAGCTCTTTGCTATCACTTCATCAAGAGTCATGTTGAGGATGGGAATATAGAAGTGCACTTTGTTCATACCACATAACAATTAGCAGATATCTTCACAAAAGCTTTAATCGAAGAATTCTCACGAATTGTTCGAGGGCTTGGCATGATTGATGAATCCACTCTTACATGATCATCAGATTTGCATTTTCTTTCCTTATCTTATTATATTTCAAAATAAAGAAAATTGTTGCTACGAAGCATTCTGAACATTCGGAACCCTTCGCAACAGCAAAAATAGTTAATAAAAAGTGATGAATGTCAAAAATCTACAGAACAACAACTATCTTCGAATCATAGACATATAAACTTTCAATCAAGGACTTCTTGTGCTAAAAATAAATGGTATACAAAACAATATTCCTACGAAGGTCCAAAATCAAATTTTCAAAATGCATATGATAGAATTGAACTTCTTTCCTGAAAAACCTAATTAAAGGGCAAAACTTTGATTTTAGATTCTGATAATCATACCTTATTGCACTAAAAGGTATTTGGGGATCGAATTGCAACAAAGGTAAGAAGATAGACTCTGGAGTGAGGTTAAGGATGTTTTATAGACCGAAGAATTGTGTGATCTCATATTCATAACAACATATCTATTAGTAAGCTCTCTGTTGAATTCGACTCGCTTTATCATGTCACAATTCAAGAAGTTAACATGCTTCTCAAGATATGCTTATGTTCCGAAGCTTTCTTCAAAAGTGGATCTTGCAATGACTAATAACAAAATTAAAATAATTTTTACTTTAGTTTTAAAAATTGAGCTATACGAAGTTTTCAAAAATGGATTGTATAAAATTCAAAAGCACCATCAAATGCAGAATATGGTGGAATTTTCAAAAAGATTTATCTTCGAAAAGAAAAGTATGAAAAAGGGAAAACAAATTCCAACAAAGATAATTGCAAAAACAACAACGTCAAAAGATTCAAAGACAACAACAAAAGCTAAAGATAATACAAAGGAGTGCAAAAAAAATGATAAATTTGCACTTAAAAGCATACATCTCTTTCTTAAATGAAAATACAAGGAGCTCCTATAACATAGTTGAGTACCTTCTAGAGAGTATGGACATCTTAAGTAGTCTATCTTAAATGACATTGTTGAAGTGGTGTATGGATCCCAAAGACTTGTCATCAGGGAGACATATCCAAACACCTTGGCTGATGAAATGGGATAAAATTTTCAAAAAGATTTTCAAGGTTCAATCCAAAATTTCAAACTTTAAAATAACTTCTGATGCTCAATAGCGAAGTAAAAATCTTTTCAATTTTCATGTAGTGGTTGCTTACCATCTTATGAAAGGAGATTTTGAATCATCAAAGTGAATATCAAACAACTATGCAAAATGTGAAATTGAGTTTAACTTAGGGTGGTTAGACTTAGCCAATGCTTGACTAATGTTAGATAATACAAACTTCGGAATGAAAAATGGTCTTCCAACATGATCTGAATGATTCTGAAAATAACATGTTAAATCTTGATTTCAAAAAGTTCAGGGAAGAAAATATCAAAGTCGAAATGCATTCTCACAGAAAAACCATTCCCAAACAATTTTGATGATCTTCAGAATATTTATGAATTCCTTCATCAAATTTCTTTTATCCGAAGGAAATTCAAATTCTTCGGAATGATTTGTATCAATCATTCATTTTCAGCTTACGAAGGTCTAAATATCTTTCACAACTATCATCAATGATTCGAAGATAGCGATTATTCAATGACTTGAACATTTAATACAATTTAAAAGACAAACATTCCTTCAAATTTAATGACCGTTCAGAAGAATTTCTTGTGACTCAGCATATCTCGCAATATCATAACAAAAGGATTCTCTGAATGGCGGTTGGATTTGAACTTTTTCAAATTCATGATGACTGACATAGGGACGTTCCCGTTTTTGCAAGGATAGTGGAACGTTATAGTGCTGAGGTGGCATACTCTTAGTGAACCCTTTCAACACGCGCATTAAATGGCCTTGGGACTACAATCAGTATAAATACCTACACCACCATCTGTTCAATTATTTACCCGATCAAAACATTCAAACTTCCTTTGCAAGACCTCTCTCAAACCCTAACTGTTCATCATCTTCCTCGATCAACAATAAACTGAAATGGCAACTGCTGGTGAAGGTTCATCCTACAGTCCTGATGGAATTTCAATCCGATTACTCAAGAATCAATCCACTAACTTCTTCCTTCCCCCAGACACAAAACTCTACCCAAAACCGATTGATGCCCTGATCGAATGCCTGGAACATTCCGTTCTCAGCAATGCTCTTACTGCAACTCCCTCTGCACCTACAACATTAGTGCACATGGCACACTACACCTCCCTAGCCACCTACAAAACTGATAATGTACTTGAATATGTCACTTATGAAGTTATGAATGCTGATAACACTACTAAACATGTTCAACTATCTAAATCGCAATTCGCCAAAGTACTAAACCTCCCAATTATCGAAAAACTGTTACCCCTTTTCCAGAACAGATTGTAGAGATGCTTAATGCCATGGGATACGATCATCAACTCTCTGGCATTGGAAGTTTCAAGAAGAAGCATCTCCCTGATCTATGGAAATCATTCTTCGGCATTTTCCTATGATGCCTGTCTGGAAGAACATCTGGTCTCGACTCAGCGAACCATACCTTCATGGGACTTCTCTATGGAATGTACCATGATGTCCAGGTAGATTGCACTTCTATACTCTGGAATGATTTTTGTTCTCATATCAACCATCCCCTGAAGGGAGTTTAGATTTCGAATGCTCGATTCTGGGCAATGATTGTCCATGATTACTATCAGAGAGCCTGTTATATATACGATCCATCTCATGTCACCATGAAATACTCATACATAACTATTCCATCAACTGATGATCACTTTTCGGGATTCTGTGCTCAAATCCCCCATGAGATGCTCGCAAAAGTACGTCTTGAAAATGATGTGGTTACGTATAGATCCACTCTTACAATGCCATATCCCAGTCGTCAATCTTTTGAAGCTGGTCAAACCAAAATTCCCACGAAGTCAAAGGGAAAGAAGAAAATGGCTGGTGGGCCAAGCATTTCGAAGGCCGTTAAGAAACGAAAGGCTTTGGAACAAACACCTGTAAAAAGAACACAACCTAAACGATCCAAGAAACAAAAAATTGTTGAGGAATCTTCGGACTCCAGCAGAACCAAGTCTGAAGATATCCATGACGAAGAAGAAGAAGAACAATCCTCTCCCATCCATGATACCAGAACACCTTCTCCACCACCAACTACTGCTCCTCAAACCTCCACCATTCCCACTGAACCTTTAACAACATCAATCCCACTCACCACCATCATTCAAACTACATCTTCGGATGTTCCTCCCATCTCCTCTTCAGCTAAAACACCTATAACCTCTGAACCCATTATCACCACTTCAGATCCCATGCTCAATATCCTTGCCTCTGGTGTAAATACTTCTTTACCAGAGTATGATATGCCTGAAGGCTTCGGATACTCATCGCCTCAACAACCACCTCCCATTATAGAAGAAACAGATGAAGACTCTCAATGCGAAGTTGATATCCTCCTTCAAACTCAAATATGGTTTGATCCAACGAAATCAACTGAAGGGGATATGTCAGACAAGATAGAGGAAGTGAAGAAGAGCGTGACTGAAACAATTGATACTTCAATTAAGCAGTTGGAAAAGTGAATACTGGATCAGCAGGTCAGGATCTAAAGTATTCTTGAGCAAAAACTACATCTGGATGTTACCGAAGTGGATTCCAAGCATTACTTGCTTAAGGAAGAAAATGAGAAGAAAATGAAGGAACTAGTTGAGAATGTTAAGTCCTCCAACTCAGATTTGATGAAGGCCCTAGCAGACCTTCGGACCGAGGCTCAATCCTAGATTTCCCAGTACAGTACCAAGTTTGATAAAAACATTGAAGAAGCCAATACCAAGATTAAAGAGCTGACAGCTGCTCGGTCAGCTTCCGAAATAATGAAGTTTGCTGATGAACTTTAGAAAACAAACTCTTTGCTGATGAACTTTAGAACTTTAGTGGACTGCTGAATCAATCCAACTATTTGGATTTACAAAGCTTAATGTCTTCAATAGACTACCACTCCGTAGCTATGAAATAAACACAACAGACGATCTTCAACTCGACATCCCTTACAATCCAAAAACCTTCTCCTTTCTTCAGTTTATCCAAACCCTCACAAATGATCAGCAACATGCTTTCTGGAAAAAGAAAATATAATTCCATGCTAAGTACATCCAGGATCAGAAGGCTGTGTAGAGCCAAAAAAGAATAGTGAAAATCATTTCCATCAAAGAGGGTGAAGTATTTAAAGATCTTCGGAACTATGAATTCTTTGTACTTCGAGGTTCGGATGAAGAAGAATCCAGATTCACAATAGCTGATTTTCCAATCATGAATCATGATGATTTTATTGTGATTCTGGAACTCAAGAGAAAAGCACAAGGGCATGTTGCGGATACAATGATGATATTTAATGCAGCCATGGGATTTCTTCGTAACTACATGTTACGCTTTGCCAAAAACGACATGTTATTGTGCACCTTCTTCAATCAACCTCTAAATCCTCCTCCAGTCACAGTTCGCAACATTGCTAAATTCAAGAATGGGGAAATCATTCAAGAGCCCTATGGTGTGGTTTTCAAGGGTTTAAAAACCGATACTGAAATTGTAACAAATTTTTTTGGAGTAGACTACAAGGGTCTTTACCATTCGACCTTGATAACCAACATGATTACTGCTGTAAACACCTGCCCAGCCAACTCTTACGAAGAGAAGAAGAAATTCCGAGAACACCTAGCTTGGTGGACGGTGGTAAGGTATGCTTTGAGGGAGGGCTTCAAGAAGTATCTACCACAATAGGCTTCGGATGCACTTCACATAAAGGGGGAGATTGTTGAGAATAATTTGTGCTGAAGTGTTATCCCCTTCCAAAGACCTTAATGACTACGAAGCAAGAGCCCGAAATCTGAAGCTCCAAAGGATTTATTCTGGAGGATCTGAAGGCTTACATGCAACAAACATTATCCATTGCACGCGTGTTTTGACAGACTACGTGTTGTATGATGTTGATCTCTCATTGGGTAGTACTAATTTAGAATATTCAGAATATCTCTTTTGTACTATTGGTATCACTGATCACGTATACATGTCAGTGATACCATGTGTGTCGAGTGTGTGTGTGTGTGTGATTCCCCCATTGTAAAACCCTAAAGCAATATCAAAGCATTCGACACTTGTTCAATTCAATTCTTATGATCTTCACTGTTATTCATTTTCATTATGTGTGTTGATTATATTGTTGAATCATATCTTAGTAGTACATATTCACTGTTAGTCATTGATAAAATTTCATATCCAACACCCAACTCAACAATCGAAACATACCCGAACGGAACATACGAGATAACGAGAGCACAACCAAGCTCGACCGACTCAAACTCTGATGCATCCTCCTATTCTACACAATAACTTCTAGACCTTACCACTGGCCCTCGGGACCTCATCCTGATTTCTGCATCCTATGATCACCCTCAGATGACAACACGAGAGTTGACTCGACTCTTAGAACCAAGCAGACGTTGATCAACCAACGACCCTCAAACAACGACATCGAAGCACACACTCATTTTTGCATCATATGGAAGTGTGGCGTCCTACCGAAATTCTATACCGCGCTAGACCCGGAAAAACTCCCACTTGCTCCACAATGAACACCAGAAACTTGCACACACATAACAAACATCTTTAGCAGGACGCCATAAACTGCCTACGTCGACCCTTCTTCTTTTTAGCATGAGCAACAAAGCCTTCACATAAAGATCCATAAGGGAGGAGATCCCTACATTTCTTGCAACCTAAAGAAACGCATTGCGACAACCTCTCTGTCTCCAACATAGTAGTTCTCCCCCACTTAGAGTTCGAACCGGTATCGGCTGACCAAGCAACCATTGCTGAAACCACTAACAATAACCTGTCTTCACATGTATATTCTGACATATTACATAGTGTAGAGGTCGAGATGTATAAATATGGAAGGCTGAACATGCAAGGACTTGGGCGGGAGGAGGAAATGACAAACTAGCCATGAACCTAGTCACTTTACAGGTTGTGAAGTGACTATTTCATGCCCCCCATGCTACCTCCTGGCACAGAGAATTGTTCTTTGCATGTTCCCAAGATACTTCTGACAGCTTAAGTGACAACACCAATTCTGATTCTGACCAAGGCTTTACCTCAGACTGAGGACACCCAATTGGTCTTCGGTCGAGTACTTCCCTTCGAACGAGACTGTGACTGTCCGACTACGCTTCTACACTTCTGTCGTACTATACTTTGTACAAGGGCCAACTCTTCCTTCAAGAAAGAACTCTTCTGTCTAAACTTTGCATGGTTTAGAGGATACAACTGTCTCATCATCTTCTTCTGATGATGCATTCACTACTGTGACCGTAGCCCAAGCTACAGCTATCACTGTGAACTGTGGTCTACAAGATATTGATGGTTGGTTCCCTTGAACACAGATCCTTGGTCCAGACTTAGTACTTACTTCGTCACAATCCTTTGGTTTGTTAACCAGTCTCGGTCACCAACTGACTCGTGTTGTCTGTCTTGGATACTGTCTTTGTATACCTAACCAAGAACATGACTCTTGATTTGGACGAACCAGGGTGATTCGGTCTTGCTGATCTCCATGCCTTTGGTTTCAACCTTTTGCTGGCCTTCTGAAGGAATACTTCCTTTTACCCATCGATCTGCTATGGTTGGTCTGTCGGAGTGAAGAACTCCCACTTGACCGAAATACCGAGGACTTGTCCGAGATGCACACCTCAACATCACTAGCTAGTCTCGCCTTTGTTTCTGGTTGCTTTGGAGATCAGGTCCTCTTTGGTTGTCTTGGATTGGTCCGGTTCAGATTAGGTTCCACCCATTCAGTTGTCTTGGATTGGTCCGGTTCGGATTAGACAAGGAAACAAATTAATTACTAAAGAATAAACCACATAATCAATCAACTTACATTCTGTGTATCTTGCTTTTCCTTAGCTCTCTTAACTTGTAACTTGCCCGGTCTATCAACTTTTAGACATGTTTTCTTGTTATGACCTACCTCATTTCAATTACTACATGAAACCATTTTTTCCTACCTTAAACACTCTATATTTGTCCCCTCTTGCAGTCACATTTTTTCCTCTTAGTTGTGGGTCTTCTAGGCATCTTTATACCGGTGGGGAGGGGGGATAATGGTGGGATGTATTTGGTTTCAGGCCATATGTTGCTATCATTCATTGAAGATATGTTTTATTGGTATGTCTTTATATACATATCTCTAGTAAACATACACACAACCGAATACACAACCATTATATGTCTTTATGGTGATGATATGTTCATCATTGGCACTCACCTGGAAGGTATTCTTGAGATGAATAAATTATTGTCCTCGAACATTAATATTAAAGATCTAGGAGAAGTAGATATCATTCTGGATATCAAGGTGAAAAGAATAGGCAATTAGATTTCACTGAGTCAATCTTACTACATAGAGAAATTTCTAACATTTGAATGTTAAGGAATTCAACACTCCTTTTGATTCAAGTGTGAAACTTAATGTGAACTTTGGTCGAGCACTGGCTCAACTTGAGTATGCAAGTGTAATTGGTAGCATGATGTATGTCATGCATTGCACTCGACTTGTATCACATTCATTATAAGAAAATCGTGTCAGTATATTGTCAACCTAGGGATGGAGTATTAGAAGGCCGTAGGAAGAGTATTAGGGGTACCTGAAAGGTGCTCTTGAATTGACATATACGTCATCTTCTAGTTTTCTGGAAAGGTATTCTGATGCCAAGTGAATAGATCACACTAGTGATTCTAAATTCACAAGTGGTTGGATCTGCACTTTAGATGGAGGAGCTATTTCTTGGAAGAGCAAGAAGAAACATGTATAACTCACTCGACGATGGAAGCTGAGCTTATTGTGTTAGCAATAACATACAAAGAGGTAGAGTGGATTAGAAATCTACCCGTGGATATTTGACATGGGATATTCTAGTGCCATAAATTCTGATGTATTATGACAGCAATGTCATGTTGTCTAAAGTATACAATGTGTGTATAATGGGAAGTCAATACATGTTGTTCTTAGACACAATTTTGTGAGACAACTGATTGAAAGTGATACCATCAAAGTTGTCTATGTCAAGACAAGTAGGAACTTGGCAGATCCTGTAATATCCCAATTTCTGTAATAAATTTTTCATTTTTAAAGCGATTTACATACATAAAAAGGTTTGTCAACTAAAACCATTCAAATTAAAACTTAGTATTTAAACATATAAAACGCATTTGTCAAAACACCTACAAACATCACTCAGCAGAAGACTTTAATCGTTGAAATCCTCAGATGCGGTACAGTCGCGCTGTGCTCCAAGCTCAAGCCAGTAGTTACCTGAAAAACATTTAGGGTAAAAGAGGAAGCACAAAGTGTAGTGAGTTACCCAAAAATACCTCACGATCCATCACATAAACATCGTCATCGACTCTCGGGATTGCCCCGATCCGTCGGAAATCATCGTCATCGACTTTCGTCGGCAAACATCGTCATTGGCTTTCGTCGGCAAACATCGTCATCGGCTTTCGCCGGCCAACATCATCATCGGCTTTTGCCGGAAAACATCGTCATCGGCTCTCAAGCCGGCACTGTCGGCCCACAGTCCGACAGCCTTCGACTTTTGTCGGCAAACACGTAAAGCACAAATAATCACATTATTACACTAAGTAATAAACACTATCTACGCATGTAACATCACCCATAGTATAGTGAGAAGACTCACCTTATTCGCGACCACACACTAGACAACACCCCACGCGAGTGCCTTCAGATCCCAATAATACACACTTCCTAACAAGGATAAATCCCACTTAGAACTTCCTAAATCCCAAGCAGGATAAAATTATAAGGTCGTCATCCTAAACCCATAAGTTTGACCAAATATCAAAATGGTTAAAAAGTCAATGGTCAACGGTCAAAGTCAACAGACAAAGTTAGCGCCGCTAACTCCCCTGTTCAGCCCAAATCTCCATTAAGTGCTTAATTCATTAAGACAGAAGCTAAAACTTCCAGGCGTTGTCCCCAACAGTCTAATAACTCATAAAAATGTGACTTAACCCACCAATCCTTGCCAAACAAGCTCATGGTGACAAATCTAGTTCCAAAATGAAGATTAACAACTTAAAACTTCATCCACAACCACATTAAGACTAGGTGACAACGCCTAGTAATATCAAGTATTCTAGACGTTGTTTAGCCGTGTTTTAGTTAATTTATTCTTTTAAATGAGCTAATATCACTTAATTTTGTGCTAAAGTGCTTGGAAATGTTTTTAGTGTAAATGCAGGTGTTTTAGTGCAATTCTGGAGACGTTACGGAGCAAAACAAACAACGGAAGATGTGCAGGAAATATTGGCGATGCTAATATATAATATTAGCGACGCTAACATGCCAAAAGGTGAAAAATCTCCGTTTCAAAATTCATACGCGCGAAGACAGTTCTGGAAGCCAATATTAGCGACGCTAATTTACACATTAGCGACGCTAATGTCCAAAAAAGATAAAATCTTCGTTTTTGAATTTTAAACTCCGAAGTTTCGGGCTCGGGAGGACACGTGCGTCGCGGATTGAGCTTGGCCGCGGCGCAGGAACCCTAATTTCGCACAAAACCGTGTCGGACACGCGCGTCAGGTATGTATCTCAACCTTCCCTTTTACGATTTTGCGCAAAACCGAGTCGGATTCGAAGGTTTGGAGCCGTTTTGGGGTTTTCAGCATACCGAACCCATCGGCTCAAATCGGTCGGTTTCTGGCTAGTTTTTCGTTAATGTGGCACCTAGGGTTTCTTAATCGCACATATAGCAACATATTGGTCGCTTCAATTCGTACTTTAACAGGTTGAATCAGGAATTTTCGAAATTAGGGGCTCGGTTAGGGTTTTTCAGTGAAACCGATAAAATTGGCCAACAAAAATTCAGAAATTTGTGAATTAGGGCTCAAATTTAGGGTTCTTTGGGTTTTTGCTCGATTTGGTGGATTTGTGGCTTGTTTTTGTGAAAATTGACAGAGGGCTTTTGATTATTGTTAGTCTAGGATGCTATTGGTGTGTTCAATTTGATAAAAACAGGTCGGAATCGAAAATCAAGAAATCTAGGGTTCATAATGAGGGGTTTTGAACCAAATGAGAAATTAGGGCAATTTTAGCTTGTTTTTGTGAAATTAAACTTAGGGCTTTTGTTAGTCTCTAGTTTAGGAACATATTGGTGCAATCAATTTGAAAAACACACTAAAATTGAACAATCGAAAATTCTTGGGCTTTTCGTGCATACTCGCGACGCGGTCATATTCAATTGGCAACGCGGGCCTTCGAACTTGATCGACAGACACCGGATTTCATGGCGTCTACGCGTCACGGCCTTGACACTTCGGCGTCCCGGAGACAGGGAATCAGCAAGGACAACACTCACAATATATAATCTTCTTTTGTGTATTTTGCAATTTTTAATATGTTTGTTAGTATTTCTTGCCAAACTGTGATTGCTGTACCAACCATTGGGAGTTGCATAACGCAAGTGTGGGGTCACCGTACCCGTGCACTTACGTTATGCCAGCATGTTTACTGCTGTGCCCCGACTCCCATATTTCATCGTGAATGACGTGAAAAATCAACTCTGCTACAAATGGACCCGACAATCAAGTAGTCTACCGTCTAAAGGGGTAACTCTTTCTCCATTGTTCTGAAATATTTTATGTACAACGGGGATGTTGTACGGTTTTAAGTGTGGGGTGTGGACGGTCGAAAGAGTGTTTTTGAATTTTTTGCGGAAATGAGTAATTTTTAAAAATTTTAGCAATTTTTCAAAATTTTTAATAGATTATAATTTTGAAACGAATAGCTTTTGAGCGTTATAGCTTTAGTATTTTTCAAGAAATACTATGTAGTTGTTAGCATGCTATTTGTTTAGTCGAATAAGTTGAGTTTTAAGAGTTAAAAGATTGGAGTATTTTAGGATTGGAATTTTGGAAGCGACTGTCAATCATCGGCCTTTGTTGTTCGAGCCGGTAAGTCTAAAATGGGTAGCCTCGAAGAAGCACTTATGCACCTTAACACCTAAGATCGTCTGGTCTAGGATGGCATTTCCGAAAGCTCGTTACACGGACAACATCGAAAGTCATGGACAATTCTTTAACGGCCTTTAGAATCTAAATGAGTATGTACACTCTTTTGTGGACAGAAAATTTGTAATCAAGGGTTCTCTAGAAAGTCGTTAATTCCAAAGGATATTCTGGTTATGTTTGCAAAAACTATTTCAATCTAATTCTGGGAACAATAAGCTTTGAAATTAAACACGTTCAAAAATGTTTGAGTCTTAGTTAAAATCTGTTAAAAACTCTCTTGCTTGGGGACAAGCAATGCACAAGTGTGGGGTGTTTGACAACGCACAAGTGTGGGGTGTGGGGACAAGCAATGCACAAGCGACGCTAATTTACACATTAGCGATGCTAATGTCCAAAAAAGATAAAATCTCCATTTTTGAATTTTAAACTCCGAAATTTCGGGCTCCAGAGGATACGCGTGTCGCGGATTGAGCTTGGCCACGACACGGGAAGCCTAATTTCGCACAACTATAAATACTGGAGTCCCGTCCGACTTTTGGAGCATCCCAGCACGCAAAGGAGGGAGCCGAAGGCAGATTTTCGTCAGTTTTTCAGTGGGAAGCAGTAGTTTGGTTAGTTGTTTACTTTTTCTATCGTTTTATCAACTCGGTATCGAGGTATTCCGCAATTGAGATTTCCGTCGATTACTCGATGTTCGTTTAGATTTGTAGTTTCTGATTTCAGTAGTAAATAGTTGGTAGTTTAGATCTGATTTGATTGTTTGGATATTGGTTTGATATTTGGTTTTGAATTATAAAGTAATCATTCGGTTTGATGTTATTTTGCATTATTGATGTTTGGATGTGTTTTGATTGTACTGGATTGATTGTTTGCTTCTGGATTCTGAATTTAGTTTCTGATTTCAGTAAGGAACTTTAGTCTAGGATTTGATTTGGGTTAGTTTAGTTCATTTTTGATTTGTTTTTGGCACTTGTTTTGGTATTGAGTTTTCATTTGATTTATGGAAAAGTAGAAATAGACACTCTGGTTGTAGCGTGATACTATAGTTGGTAAGCTATCGTCCTATCTTGACCACCAAAATCCCGTGGATCGACCCTTACTACCACTATAATAGTGTGTGTGAGGTTTATTTTCTTATTTTTGACCGCATAACGACCTAGGCGTTGCCACTAGGCTTTGGTTTTTCTCAAGGATTCAGAGACTAAAGGGAGAAGAACTCATCCTTAGTCTCTAAATCCCACCCTCATCCAAGATATGGAGTCACCATTGTCTTGAAACACTTACGATTGTTAACATCCTTTCACATCCAAAATTTCCAGATTCCGGAATGTTTCGCCCTAAAACTCCAAAACTCAAACACCCGCAGACGCCTCCTTAAATGCCAAGATCCCTACCTTGCTGACCGAAAACCACGCCGACCGCCATGCGCCTAATCTATACCGACCCGCAACTTCAGATAGCCACCTCCAGAGTATTTTATCAAGTCCCAAAGCTAACCAATTTAATTGCACCATTTTAGAAAACATCTAACGCATAACACCAGGTCACTATACACACGGCAACAACCACCGTCCTACAGACCCACAAGCGCTTTGTCCAAGAGTATTCAATCAACCAAGATACAAGCGTGAGATACACCATTCATGCACAGCTCATTTGGCTATTCCCACACTCATCATCAACATTCATGGAATCACAGGTTCCCCGTTCCATTCAGCTCATAACCAAACTCGCAGGCTTTTCCCTATTTCATCCATTCAGGTTCTCCGCTCCGCCCAGCTCACTACTGGACTCACAATCCTTTCTTGACTCATTCCGATTTCCCTCAGTCGCAAGAACATATTAGGAGACCAAAAACAACACCTAACACTCGCCAATCTGCGAGCAGGCTACACACAACCTTTCTGAATCCGCCCTACGGAGCTACATACTTAACAACCTCTCCATGTTCCCATCCTAGAATCAACTTTTCGACCAAGCACAACAAACTCAGTTGACGAATCCACTTGATTCTCTAACACAGGGCCACAACACCTGACCCTTCCTCACAACAGACCTAACCAAAAACCACCATCATAAACCAGAAATCTCACATACCCAACCGCACCTAGAAGCCTATGGTATTCTAATTATAGAGAACAGACTCGAGATTCGCCCAAATAAACTCACAATCACTCCTTTTGCCAATAATCACCCAACTTCCAAGCAGATCAGACTTCCCAGAGAAGATACCCAACCATCTTGACAATCAAGACCCAAATCCAGAACGCGACATCTTAAAACATTCCACCATTTCCTAGATCGGTCATCCAACCTTTTCTTACTACGCTGCCGAGAAACCCTATGAGCCAAACGCTCCCAATGCCACCGTTTCACAATTCGAAAGATGATTTGAAGGACCGAACCCACACTTCTTAACTTCACCGATGTCTCAGCTACTTACAGATTCCAGCTCAACTTCCATACAACCAACACTCCTCATAGGAGATACTAGACAGTATCTTGACCATCAAAACTCGGTCCGAACTTAAACACGCTAACTTGCCTAATCGTTTCCCCAGACTGATTATCCAATTGATCCCTCACGCTTCACCTAGAACCTCCGCTAATAACTAGTGCCTCTTACACGACTGATCAATCATCCAAGAGGAAACCAAATACCCGAACCTAGCATTCCCAATGCTAAAGAACCAGGTGCTCTTATTGCGACAAACAAGTACACTAATAACCATCTCTTCCTCGTGCCTTCTCGGTTGCTATCCTGCATGCGCCACTGCCACTACTCGATTCGAACGAGATCAGACAAATGAACTTGAGCGTTATCACTCTGAAGAATTCACCGACAACCACTCCCGCTCTTCCTGATTGAATCGGCGGTAGCCCAACGACTAACCCAACTCCACCAGAAATCCTAGTTCTTAACTACCACTCCAACTTCTTACGACTGGCACTAAGCAACCAACCTTCCGGGGACACCATAGTGTTAACACGAACCCAGTCACAACTCCATGTCATTCCAATTGATCCTAACACGCCTAAGGATACTCAACCGAAATCCTGACCATCGGAACAAATAACCAATCGCCTCCAACTAAACAATCGAACATCACCCAACCGGCTGCAACCACCGCTACCCGAAGGAACACACACGATTGCGATCAAGAGAGCACCATCATCTTCAACCGTCATAATTACCGATGCAATCTTCCTACTCCAGGAAAAAATTTCTAACTTGCCACAGACCCTCGATCTCTTCTACAATCCACGCATTCGACGGTCATCCCCACGCGACCATACGGACGACCCAACCCTTAAACCACCAGACGCTGAACCCACAACAACCCTCGATAATGACGACGAAACTCCCACAAATTCTATTGCGTACGAAAACGTGACACTCGGTCAAAATTCGATGCCGCTCTCAATCTGAGCTAATTTCCACTGACTCTACACTGGATAACAGAAATCCTTTACCGCATAAAAGAACATTCCTAACTTAACACCGCAACCTGCCTCCGTTGATCCCTCTTTATCCTAGCATCGACCACGAAGCCTACACGAGACGATCAACAGAATAGGAGATCCAAATGCTCACAGCCCAACGAAACGCTCTAACCCAATTCTTCATTCCTTACTCCAACAGTTCCCCCACACTAACAGTTCGAATCCACCACTCGCTGACCTAACAGCCACTGCCGTTCCACTGGCAGTCCACCCTTTACCTACAGGCGACACCACAGACAACCACTTATCTTCACCAGCACGCTCGAGATAGATCTCGACTATTTACCCAAATACTCAGAACCAACACAGAGGCAACATGGAAGCGATAAAAAGCATAATCACGAAAACATACCGACAACGACCGACGAGGTTCCACCTCTACATCAAGCTGCTAAGTCCCATCTTCCAATTCCTGGTCCTCCATTTTCACCTGACGAACATCCCCACACTTTGGAACAACGAAACCCGGATTCTGACCAGCACCCCTAGACAATCCTGGACAACATGCCCTGACGTGGCCAAACTGATTGCATGAAACAAAAAACTTCACCACCAGCTTACCGTCCCGGCGGTAAGGATCCCCCACTCTATCTGAAACTACACTACAGCTCGGACCTTCTTCTGGGACGACTGTCCCAATTCCTGATTCTACATCTTCTGCCCCAGCCGAGCATCAAGCTCGATCTCCATCGACGCTGCATCAGACTCCATTTCAACAAAAGTCTGTCGTCGAGTAGCGGCCACAGACCCGCTGATCTCTTTTCTCATCATAGCCTGGCACCAAGCCATCATCGCATCCTCCTTTGCGGCAAACTGTTCCTTGAGCATCGCTAACATCTCCGACTTAACCGATTCAATCACCAGAGGAAGCATGTTGAACACAGCTCTAGTCACATCCACGACGACAAAATCTTGAACATCCTCATCGCTCATCTCAGGCACAACCCAGCCTGCGAACTCAACCCGAGTCCCGAATCATTCCATATTGGATCATCCCTCCTCATTCTGAAATCCGACAAGAAACGAGTTACAACACTCGTCTCGCACATAACATACACGATTCCCTCGTCTATAGACTCCTTAGGTCCCTCGGGTTCTCTTCGTTCCAGGTACGATCCTGTGCTTCGAATAATACGGACCATTGTACTATCTTCCATACCTGTTCGTACTTGTTCTGAAGATTTTACCGGTTCCCTAGTTGCCTCACTCCCTTCTAAAGAGAATTTAGATATCAGCCAAGCCACCCCGCACCGAAGTGCCTAACACTCTTCCTAGTCTACCTAGGAATTCCACATCTCACCTGCACCGCAAGAACTTCTGCTCGTACCATTAGGTCGTTTCGTGAATACGTAATTGTATGTAACAAGAACAGATAGACTGTCAAATAGATGTCCCTACCTCAAAGTCACAACCAAACAAGGAACAACCAGTAAGGCCGATTCAAGAATTATGAGGCTATAGGGTCCTATTACATACAATCCTAAAGCATTTCCTCATCTTCTTAACAACATAAGCATAGGTCCAAAAAGGTGCACAGATTCAGCATATAGAACATAACACACATTAGGAAACACAGTAGACAAAAGGCATCCCTGATCCAGGCCAATTCTAACATGCAATTTCCTGAGCGGATCCTTAGCCTATTTCTAGCATATATAATCACATCAGCACATAATATCCTATGTATTTTGGGAAATAACACTTACTTGATCTCCGGCCGACTATACGCATCGCATCTCATTCTTTTCAAAACTCATTATTCGCTAAAAATCATAAGTCAGGTGTATGTACCATATTTCAAACCTCCAAGAAACAATCAAACAAGAACATGCAAAGGAATCTTGCACATGTTACACAACCCAATTACTTAGAAATTTTGTTTAAAAACAATTTTTCCCTTCGAAAATCATTTTAGAAAATTCTCAAATCCCCGGTTTGATTTTGGAATCCCAGTCATGTTCATCCAGATTCTCGGAATCGCATTCTTGTTAATCCAAATCCCTCAAACCAAGGCTCTGATACCAACTTGTAACGTCTCAATTTCTGTAATAAAATTTTCATTTTTAAAAGCGATTTACATACATAAAAAGGTCTGCCAACTAAAACCATTCAAATTAAAACTTAGTATTTAAACATATAAAACGCATTTGTCAAAACATTTACAAACATCACCCAGCGGAAGAATTTAATCGTTGAAATCCTTATATGCGGTACAGTCGCGCCATGCTCCAAGCTCAAGCTAGTAGTTACCTGAAAAACATTTAGGGTAAAAGGGTAAGCATAAAGCTTAGTGAGTTCTCCAAAAATACCACACGATCCATCACATAAACATCGTCATCGACTCTCGGGCTTGCCCCAATCCGTCGAAAATCATCGTCATCGACTTTCGTCGGCCAACATCATCATCTGCTTTCGCCGACAAACATCGTCATCGGCTTTCTCCTGCAAACATCGTCATTGGCTTGCACCGTCAAACATCGTCATCGGCTCTCAAGCCGGCACTGTCGGCCCACAGTCCGACAGCCTTCGAATTTGGTCGGCAAACACGTAAAGCACAAATAAACACATTATTACACAAAGTAATAAAGACTATCTACGCATGTAACATCACCCATACGATAGTGAGAAGACTCACCTGATTCGCGACCACACACTAGACAACACCCCACGCAACTGCCCTCAGATCCCAACAATACGCACTTCCTAACAAGGATAAATCCCACTTAGAACTTCCTAAATCCCAAACAGAATAAAATTATAAGACCGGCATCCAAAACCCATTTGTTTGACCAAATATCAAACTGGTCAAAAAGTCAACGGTCAACGGTTAAAGTCACCAGACGAAGTTAGCGTCGTTAACTCACCTGTTCAGGCCAAATCTCCATTAAGTGCTTAATTCATTAAAACAGAAGCTAAAACTTCTAAGGGTTGCCCCAACAGTCCAATAACTCATAAAAACGTGACTTAACCCTCCAATCCTTGCCAAACAAGCTCATGGTGACAAATCTAGTTCCAAAAATGAAGATTACTTAAAACTTCATCCACAACCATATTAAGACTAGGCTAGGGTTTTTCTCAAGGATTTAGAGACTAAAGGGAGAAGAACTCATCCTTAGTCTCTAAATCCCACCCTCATCCAAGATATGGAGCCATCATTGTCTTGAAAAGCTTGTAAACGACTTCATAACTCCATTAACAACAAACATCTAAGGAAAACAAGGTCTTAAACACTTACAATGGTCTAAAGACAGCAAGTGGCTTGATTCCTTCCAAGCACCGACCTCTTGAACACCTTGTTTCCTTCTTCTTACTCCAAAGACTTCACAACTTCATTGTATGAGCCAAGAACACAAGAGAAAGCTTGAGAGAGTTTCTATGGTGTTTCCGGAGGTTCTAGAGATAAAATGGCAGACCCCAAATGAGTTGTGGACCTCAAAATGACTTAAAATCACGAAATAAACAATTTTTCCCGCTCAAACACAGTTACAGCGCTAACATTGAAGTTAGCGTCGCTAACTTCGAGCCAGGCCAAGCGTCGTAGCTTTCCCGACAAGAATCTGCAGGATTGACTTATTAGCATTGCTAATTATGGGGATTAGCGGCGCTAATCCCTTGTTTTGTCCTTTTCCTCATTTTTTTCTTCTAATTTTCCGCTAACTCCTCGATACCTGATTCTGAGCTTTACACTTTGACTCTTTGAAACTCGGAACTCGACTTTTCATGACTAGGGTCTTATAGATCAACTTACCAAATTTCTGAAGAGAGATTTGGTTGAAACTACCGTAAGAGTCATGGGTAATAACAAAGTCACTAACGATAAAAGATACTATCAAATTATATTGAGGTAGTATAGTATGTCATTGTCGAGAATGAGTTTGAGTTAAAACTCTTAACAAAGTTTTTGAGACATCTAAGAAACGAAGTGTTGGTTATATGCCCATCGTTATAACAAGTTGGTAATATTACTATAAATAGTAGGGTCCTTTTGGGTTACACGCAAGAGACGATTTAGCTAAAAGAAATCGAAAATAAACTTGAGGGGTTAAGTTTATTAATATATCAAAGTAAAGATATATTAATTAGAAACTTAATGGTTAAGTTTATTAATATACCAAAGTAAAGGTATATTAATTAGAAACTTAATAAGGATAAAGGACTAAAGTGAAATATCCACAAAGGAGGGGATAAAGATGAGGAGCACTATAAATACAACCCTAGATCTGAGTTGTAAGTGCTGCCAAAACCCTAATTTTCGTCACTCTCCTCCCACCCCTCGGTATACGGCCGATTTCTTTCAAAACCCTAAGTATTACGTGCTAAAACTTCAAGCAAAGGTATATACTACATCAACGGGTGCTGGATCGTTGTCTTGGGTGCGATTACATTAGAGGAGTTCTACTTTGGGCTCTCGTCATCCTAACAAGATCAGATCTGAGATCTAAAAGGTAATTTTGAACCCTCTTGATTTTACAGTTACAAAAGTGTGCATGATTCTGTGATCCTGGTTGAATACGATTTTGATTTCTGTTTCCGCTGCGTTGTTTTTTTTGCTATCGTATTCCAACAGTGGTATCAGAGCCACTTTATCATGATTTTGTATTGTTTAGATTCGATTAGATATGTTAAAAATCGTTTTTTCTTTGAATTATCGAATCTGTTGACGTCCGCGCCACGGTCTCTGAATGGTCGCGTCGCGGTCTTCTATAAAGTTACAAAAATTAGGGTTTTGACGCGTCGCGTTTCCTAGTGTTCCGCGCCGCGTCGTTCTTGTCATGATCGGTTTCTTTTGATTACCACGTCGCGTTTTCTCGTGTTTCGCGTCGCGGCGGTCGTGATGTTTTATTTTTCTGAAATCAGATTTCTTGTTATAAAATGGTGATTTTAGTATTGTATGATTGTTTAGATTAATCATTGACATAGAATGCTTGCATGCTCAATAGGATTAATAGCTAAACACAAAGTTTAAAATGCTTCAAAATTTATGGATGATTGTTTGAATTAATTATTAACACTGCATCCTTGCGTGTTTAATAGAATTAATAGTTAAACATAATTTTCAAAGAATACTTAAAATTTTAAATGATGTATATATTAGAATTGTATCTATATATATAACTTAAAATAAAAACATTAGTCAGACCTTGACTAGGCTCACCTACTCTAAATGTGTAGAAGGTTTAAGGAGGTCTCTTTGATTCCTAATGAGGTCGGTTTTTAAATAGCATTCATTGCTTACCACCCTCAACGCCTGTCACATTTTATCGAGTGGAGTTACCGAAAGGGTTTGATAGGACAGTGTTTCAAGATAAAAGTATTACTGAAAATACACAAGTAAGAAAAATTTGTTAAAAGTTAATAGAATTTTTCAAAAGTCAAATTGGCAATTTCAAACCGGTTTTAAATGTTTAAATTGACCCTTATGCCAATTAAAAGGTTAAAATGTTTTAACAAAAACGAAACAAAATCCCGTTTTATGAAAATGTAAATCTCATGCTACCCACAAAGAACCACACATTTAACCGGGCCCTTCCGGCGTGGGAAGTGCTATAGCCAACGCGTCGGATTGGACTCGGCCAAAATGATGTGATACTCGCGATAACTCATGAATCATGGGCCGGGTGTCACGTGGGTCTTCGTGGTCGATTTACCATCCAAACTCGTGATCCGCGGCATACCCGTCACGAGAGAGAGGATGAGCATGATGGGATTAAACATGCCATTGATCAGATTCAATGAATCCCAAAAGATCTAGAAGCTTCATAGAGATTGAAGTTGGCAAAAGAGTATTGCCTACCTAAATAACTTATGGGGGTGACTACGGCATACCTCTTCACCACCAGAAGCGAAATATGGATTCTAGCCTTAAGTAAAATAATTTTATGGGTAATTAATTTATTAAGGGTTAATCAAACTAAACAAAACTCTATTTTAGATGTCAACTAAAGAAAGTTTGAAAGTTACAAGTTTTTTACTGCGTGGCTTCCTCGATCAAAGTAAGTTCAACGGCATAGATTATGCGTGTTGGTTCCAGAACTTGAGAAGAGTACTCAATGTCGAGGGAAAATTTTATATGATTGAGGAACAAGTTCCTATGGATTATCCAGCCAGATCCACTAGTGCTGAAATAGACGGTCAATCATCTTAGACGTCTAAATGATTCGAATAAGGTTGCTCGTTTCATGTTAGACACTATGATTCCCGAGCTTCAAAGAAGATTGTGGGGTCTTGGTGCTTTGACATGATTAACCGGCTTAAGGACATGATCCCAGAGCAGGTTAAATGGGAACGATTCGAAGTCATGAAAGGATTATTTGGATGTAGGCTGTTACTAGGATGGAGAGTCAATACCCATATGTTTAGCATAAGAGGGTACGTTGACCAAATGTGGAGGTTGGGATTTCCAACAAGTCAGGAGTTAGTCACGGACATTGTCCTTAACTCGCTGACTAGTTCTTATGATTAGTTCATTCTAGACTTCATTATATAGAACTTAAAAGGACCCTTCGAGAGATTACATAGCATGTTGAGGAAAGTAGAACTTTACATGGCTAGGGAATCCAACACCACAGTTCCTAAAGGAGGTGTCAAAAGGAAAAGGACAAACCCTACCAAGGGAATGATTTTCTTAAAGAAACCTCAATACTGAAATCCTGAGGAAGATTTTTGTTTCCACTGAAAGGATGTGGGACATGGAAGGCATAAATGCTCAAGATATCTGACGCAATAGAAGTAGTTGCAAGCCAAAGAGTATGGCACTTCAGGTATATTTGTAATTCCATAAGTGCTTTGCTTATGACCAGTATTGCCATTTTAATGGGCAGAGACTGGAATAAAGCAGAGGTACAAACCATGGAGAGTTGGATCGAATCATGGACTACAAGCAACTTGCTTTCATCCATAGGATTAGGAACCAACTTCTCTATAGTGTTTTAGTTTATGGTTTTGCAATTTGAATATTGTTGATGTGAACATTGTTTCATCAGATGGTTTTGACTTGGTTTAAATAAAGGTTGTTTTAAATAAAAGTTATTTTAAAAGTTATTTTGGAACAAAGTTATGGTCATTACATCTATGAGAACTGGTTCACAACAATAGTTCGAAAAGATTGATTCAAGAGAATCCAAATGTTTAGATTAATGGTATGAGTGGAATTGTCTGGTTTTGTAGACTTGAAAGAAGCTACCAGAACTCCAGATGGATAGGATTCTGGATATCATTTGACTGAAAGTCTTATGATAACTGCTATTCTTGTCTACATAGAGAGATAACTATGCACTGCTCACAAGTTATTGTGGGCAAAGGCTGAGAATTTGTTGGACCTTGTACATCTAATGTATTTGGACCGTTCAGTTTTTCCATTAAACCGTCTAAAATACTCTATTGAGTTTGAAACCTATATGGTGATCAGTATTTCTAGAACAGAGTATTAAATCAAATGAGCAAAGGATGAGAATTCTAAATCCAAGTGCAGATAAAGAGTTTCTTAGTCAAAGATTATACAATCATCTAATGGACTGTGAAAATTGTTTCAACAGTCAAATCCACTTAGAACGCTACGAGCATCGTATGGTGTGTCTGAGTTATAATCGAACATAAAGGTTCGACTTATGATGGATTGTATTATGCTTCCAATCTATGTCTGAGGTTAAACCTTAAAGACAATAGAGTCCTAACCCTTGCACCAACACAAAAGGTTCTATAAACACTGTCTAAGAAATATGGAGTGTAAATGTTTCTTCACTAGCATATTTAGAAATTTGGGGTCTTGAGACTTACGGTTTACCGTGTAGCTCAGAGGACTCTGATTAACAGAAGTGTTATTCCACTAGAGTACTTGGATATAATAAGCATTTTGACAACAGTATGATGTTGTATAAATGGCAGTCTTCTATGATAGGAAGCTGGTATTCAAGAAATCAGTGGGAGCCTGACTGATCTTGATGAGACTCAAAGGATCAAAGAGCCTGATGTTGGCACTAGCACTCAACCAGAGGTAGTAAAACCTGTTGAGACTCAGTAAGAGTTTGCTGAGGAATCTGACATAACTCCATCTCCTGTTCGAGAAACTGATAAAGGACGTCATACACCTGGTTTTCATGAATTACATGTTGACGAAGGTGATGAATGTCTGGTGGATCATTGTGACCCTACCAATTATCAGAAGTCGTGGCAGGACCCTTGGGTTGCCTTAAGGAAAGAGATGATGGAGAGCGAGATGAAATCCATGTATGATAACCAAGTTTGGAACCTGGTTGATCAAACACCTAGCCTTAAAACTGTTGGGTGTAAATGGGTCTTCAAGACGAAGACAAATGTGGATGGAAATGTACACACATACAAAGCCAAACTGGTGGCAAAGGGTTATACTCAAACCCAAGAGATTGATTATGAGGAAACTTTTTCACCAGTGGCGATGATTAAATATATTAGGATATTGTTTGCCATCGCAACATTTTGTGACTACGAAATATGGCAAATGGATGTAAAAACCGCTTTCCTTAACGGAAAACTTTCAGAGGATGTGTATATGACACAACTAGATGGTTTTGTACAGTCCAAATATCCTAATAGAGTGTGTAAACTTGTGAAGTCGATTTATGGACTCAAACAAGCATCTCGTAGCTGGAATCTCTGCTTCGATGAGAAAATCAAAGAGTTTGGATTTTCGAGAAGTAAAGATGAGTCATGTGTATATGTCAGAGCTAGTGGGAGCATTGAAGTCTATCCTATGTCGTACACAGATAGCAAAGTTCTCATGTAAATGCCCTATCTCGAGAAATATGAGAATTGCTATGCTATAAATGACACAGGAGAGACTTAATGCGCATGAAGCATTTTGATCTATGGAGATAGAATTAAGTGCTTCATAGGGATTTTGGAAACAAAAGTGAACTATGTAAATGTCAGTGCTAGTGAGAGCACTGAAGTCCAACCTATGTTGTATGCAGATAGCAAAGTTCTCATGTAAACGTCCCTATATCGAGAAATCATAAATGAATGAGAATTGCTATGCTACAAATGACATAGGAGTGACCTATTGCATATGAAGCATCATGATCTATGGAGAGAGAACTAAGTGCTTCATAAGGATAAGCCAGAGTACATGAGCAGTCGGATCTAGAGATACAAGACTCCTATAAGGGATTCAAGTTTCTGTATCATGGTATAGGACTGAGTGAAACTCAGAGTCCTAGTTCCATTAAGATCCTGGATGAAATGAGTTGAGTCCCGTATGCACTTGCATATGGATCAATCGCATAATGCACGAGACCTAATGTATCATATGCCTTGAGCATGATGATTTGACATTAGGCTAATCTTGGCAAAAGTCAAATGGATGGAAGTCACGAAATATCTTAAATGTTTAAGATATTCTTGATCCATTATAGTATGGAAGAACTCAGTGTAAAGAAGCACACTGATACTAGCTTCCAAAACTAATAGAAACGGTTCTTGTGCGCAGTCAAGATCCGGGTTCTTACCTAAAGAGACATCTCAGTTAATAGAGCTATATCAGATGAGGCAAGATAGCTGATCTGATCACTAAGTCAATGTCTCGGACTAAGCAAGATTGTTCATGCTAAGTCCATATGCATTAGATTTGCAAATGAATTGACTTTGAGTGAGGTTAGTATAGTTTGATTTGTATTGGGAACTTAAGCAATGAAAAACTCTATCTGATATGAAGATTATTATGTGGAGAACATAATATATGCATAAAGGCAGTCATTTCATTAGTTTATCATTGTGTTGTGATTTTGCGTGTTTTATTGACTTCCTGAATAATTTAATTATTATTCAAACTGTCCACAGTCGGTCATACTTTTGGGAGTAAGTATTGATTCAAGACTGACATGAGAAATTGGTAAATTGTCCATAGAGATGGGCATAGCATGGAGATGCACTAATTCTCATGTGTACTTAATAGGGATTAAGTATTGGAGTAACCTGCACTTAGAGATTACTTCATGGAATCTGTCACGAGTAATTCTAAGATGGTAATATCTTATATTCTTCAAGCGGAGATGCATTGATTCTTTGTCCTGCAGTTTGTTGTGCCTTGGTTTTCTCCAACGTTGTCCGTAACTGGCAGCCATACAGGGAATGTCCAGGTATGACATGATGAGTAGGTGAGATCCGTGTAGTCAAAGTTTATTTGTTCCTTCTGCCCTAACAGGAGAAGCGATATCCATGGGCCCCTCGATGATTTGGTGCTGACAGCAAGTGTACGGCCGTACCGAGATTGAATTGATATAGAATCAATAGTGCAGTTTGTTGTGGTCATCACAAATCTCTATCGGGAAACATAATATTGAATGTCTGAGACTGACATGATTTCATGTCAGACGTTCATAAGGATATCTTTTAGAACAAAGGAATATTTGATCACTTGCCTAAGGGCTGTTTCATTAGATGAACACGGCACTTGTCTTGGATGACATACACCTTACTAGGTTAGGGAATATTAGACCATACAATTGTTATAACAAGTGCAAGTGGGAGACTGTTGGTTATATGCCCATCGTTATAACAAGTTGGTAATATTACTATAAATAGTAGGGTCCTTTTGGGTTACACGCAAGAGACGATTTAGCTAAAAGAGATCGAAAATAAACTTGAGGGGTTAAGTTTATTAATATATCAAAGTAAAGATATATTAATTAGAAACTTAATGGTTAAGTTTATTAATATACCAAAGTAAAGGTATATTAATTAGAAACTTAATAAGGATAAAGGACTAAACTGAAATATCCACAAAGGAGGGGATAAGGATGAGGAGCACTATAAATACAACCCTAGATCTGAGTTGTAAGTGCTGCCAAAACCCTAATTTTCGTCACTCTCCTCCCACCCCTCGGTATACGGCCGATTTCTTTCAAAACCCTAAGTATTACGTGCTAAAACTTCAAGCAAAGGTATATACTACATCAACGGGTGCTGGATCATTGTCTTGGGTGCGATTACATTAGAGGAGTTCTACTTTGGGCTCTCGTCATCCTAACAAGATCAGATCTAAGATCTAAAAGGTAATTTTGAACCCTCTTGATTTTACAGTTACAAAAGTGTGCATGATTCTGTGATCCTGGTTGAATACGATTTTGATTTCTGTTTCCGCTGCGTTGTTTTTTTTGCTATCGTATTCCAACACGAAGGTGTTGTAAAACTTTTCCTATATGATCTAGAGGCAGTGCCTCCTCAAATGAAGACTAGTGGTTTATATTAAAGTATATCATGAGAAGGATTTATAGTGTATTTCCATATTCACAATTAGTGAGAACAGAAAGATGGCAGGTGATGTGTTGGGTAAACCAGAGAGGACACAAGGTTCTTGGTTTAAATCCATAGGATACCATTGAATCTGTCTCTTCTTATTTTTCTCATTAAAACGAGTTTGATTTCCATGACACCCAAGTGACATCATCTGTCTGAGTGAAAGGAAACTTCCCGACTTCGTAGAGGATTGTTGGAAACAATTAAGGAATAACAACTTGCCTAGTTTCCTTATCTCATATAGGTGGGTGAGAACCTTGGAAGGGTTAATAAGTCTTTCCTTGCCTTAAGCCTTCAAAGGCTTTAGTTGTAAGGAATAAGCCAAGCCCATAAGCGTGTCGAGCCGAATAATGGACGCGAGATGCGAGGTTTGCAAGATGACATGATTTAGGCTCACTTTGCACTTCGCTGCATCGATCGTTGGGAGCTAATGAGCTTTTAGTTTTATCACGGATCAGGTTGGACCGATCCGCTCAACAGTTTGACCACCATTGACTTCGTGGACAAACTCCAAGAATGTTCTAGAATTCTCCAAAAATTGCATAACGATCAGATTTAAAATGCGATAAGGCTATCCGACATTCAAATTGCAGAGTGGATTTTTTACCCAAATTTCAAAACTCAACTTTGAATTTTTGGGCATCTAGATTTTTTCAGTTTAGTATACAAAGGACCTCTCGGATCATTTATTCCACACCTCAAATACGCACCATTCTATCCACTCTCCCCCTACGATCTAACATTCTTCTGTTTCCGAGTATCTGGTTTACGTTTATTGGTTCTTCCAAAGTTGTTGGAATGAATGATATTTTGTATCAAATCTTGAGGCTTTACGTTGATAGCTTACAACCGACGAGTGTCACAAAAACTTTTAAGGACAAGAATCATTCCCTACATCTTACCAGTCAATAGTCAACTATATTTCAAATTGATTTTAATTTTCTGACTCGTCTTTTATTTCGTCTGACAACATGACAATCTTCTTCTACCTTTCTTATAACCAAAAATGCTTGCAAATGATCAATCTGAATTTTGGACCAAATTTTAACGTCCCAGATTTCAGACAAAATTTTTATTTTAAAACCAAAGAATATATTATAAATGGAACACTTTAAAACTAACTAAAACCATTTGTTCCCTCCTTGTATAAAGAATACATATTTAAAATCCCAAACATTTGATCAATTTATCCAATTGGTTTATATAACAGCAGAACTCTTGAAATCGTGGATGAGGTGCGTCAGATCTGAGCCTTTCCTTTGCTTGTACAAGCATCTGAAAAATGTTAAATATCAACGGGCTAAGCACAAAGCTTAGTGAGTTTCAACACACGCAAAGTACATCAATCATACATGACTCACTCCTAAAGTAGACAACATAACAAAACCAACACAGTAACAACTATCCACCCTATATTTCTTAGTACGTCGAGCCACCCTATACTACTCAGTACGTCGAGCCACCATATATTGCTCAGTACGTCGAGCCACCCTATATTATACTTTGAGTCATGCTCCACCGCTCAGCACTCTGAGCCGCGCATCCACAGTTCGTCGGGCCATGCGTATCCGCTCAGTGCATCTTGCGGGGCATCTCTATATTGCTCAGTGCGTCGAGCCACCCTATATTGCTCAGTGCGTCGAGCCCATATCATCTACATACTAGACCTAGACACGTCTAGTAGTAACCACAAACCATAACCTCAACACATACAACTATTACAGGAAGGTATAATATTAATAAAATGCATACATCTTGGTACCATCCACAAACATCTTATAAGCACACAAAACTACAGTAAAGCACATATAACGTCCACACAATGTAGTGAGAAACTCACCTGATATGTAGAAGTAGGTCGCACACAAAAGCACGTGATACTCAAGAACTCTCCTTCTTTCCCGAATCCCTCGAATGTCGAGACGATGGCTGCAATTCAAAATCTACTGTTTTTCCTTCCTTCTAACGCGCCACTAACTTTTAGAAATGACTCTTAAGATTAGATATGTTTAGAAGGTGTGTGAAGAATGGAGAAGTTGGGCCTCTATTTATAGGTCTGGAAAACTCTATTCACGATACTATTCACGACATCATCGCTTACATCATCGCACTATTCATGATGTAAGCGCTTACATCATCGAGAACTACTCTAGGCGATACTATTCATCCCGGAGTTACTATTCACATGTTTTTTTTTTGAAAAACGGTCGTTACAAATCTATCCTCCTTTAAAAGATTCCATCACCGGAATCACTTTTCAAAGCAAGTAAGGATATTTAGACTTAAATTCCTATTTAGGTTTCCCATTCACATTTGAAATGTTATCGGTACACCTTTACCAGTTTGATTTTTTTTGTTCTGGAGTCGTTTTTCTTTACAATCTAAAATCTTATCTGGTAGTTCCTGGTATCTCAATCTAAAATTGAGCATAGGGTGGTAGAAAAAGGTACGCTCTATGTTTGACGTTTTGGTAGTGAAGATGGCGGCTGACGTTTCGGTTCTAGTTACAAATGCTATATAAACGAAAGATGGACATTACAACTCTTATCAGTCTCAATTGCTTCTTCATACCACCAGCTTATTCGAATACAAATTCTGATTGTGCAAGTCAAGACATGGAAAACAAATCATCTATGGGAAATGTGTCGGACACTGAACTGAATTTCCCAAGGGAAGAGGATACATCCTTTTTTTCAAATCCAATATTTCCACCAGAGTTCGGTAAGTATAATAGTTTAAACCTCCTTTTCTTCTTATTTCATTATTTAGTGTTTTGCTTGACTTTAGCTTACGTGAAATGTAAACTTTGCAGATCTATTACCACTGGAGCATCTTCAAAGTGACCTTGAAGCTTTCCCTCCGATGGGTATTCTCCCTGATGATCTACTGCCTTTAAATCAAGACATCGCTGTTGGGCAATCCCAATACTTACTTCCAGGTTAAGTCATTTTGTTATGCTTTAAGTCTCTTTTGATTAATTATCTAACATACGTTATATACAGATCCATTCATAGATGATCTTACTGATGATAATCTAAGCATGAACGTGCCCATACTGCATAGTGGAGTAGACCTAAAGAATTAGGGGTCTCTAACTGACATTCAAAATCTGGATCAAATACAGTTGATCCATGATGACACTATCGGGTTTGCTTCAGCGAATCCTGTGTTCGTGGGTGGTTTTCGATATCAGGATCATTTTCAAATGATCCAAAGTAACCTAGAGAATTTCAAGAATCAAAATTCTGGGTTTACAATTGATTTTGAAAATCAGGTACTACTACCCATAACAGGTACTAATGAAAGTTTCAGAAATCAAAGTCTTACACGAAGGATCAAAAATAAAAATGTCCCAACTACTACTCTAAGCACTACCGGAAGTTGCAGTAGCAGAGGTTCAAGACGTGCATTAAGTAGGGACTTAATAGCTAGGCATTTTGACAAGCCAATCAAGGAAGCTGCAAAGGAACTCAACGTTGGAACAACATGGTTGAAGAAACGTTGTAGGGAGTTAGGTTTCAAACATTGGCCCCAATGACAAATTAAGAGTCTGAAAACTCTTATTGATCGTACTCAAGTAAAGAATTACATTTTTGTTTTTAATTCCTTTATATTATAAGGTTGTAATTACTGAAGTTATTAGTGCCACAGGAATTTAGTAATAATTCCAATAAAGCAACAGAATTGTCGAGAGATTTAATTCCCAATCTAGAAAAAGAGAAAGAGGCGATAATCGAAGGTTCACATTCGGGTCTAACATTCGGCACAAAGAAGCTAAGACAAGCTGCTCATAAGGCTGAATATAAGAAAAGAAAATTTCAAAAAATGGAGGAAGCTTTATCAGGAACTCATACACAGCATCAATCTCTGCCATCTGATTCTACTATGAATAGTATTAACCCTAATTTACTCGAGCCTATGAGTGAAGAGAATTTTGAAGACTTTGCAGGTGATCTATCAAGGGTTCAGCTTTATGAATAAATTCATACCAATATTAAACCCATGGAAGGATTTGAATCTAATTTAATTCGCTCACAATGTCATACTGTAGTAGGGAAAAATTTTGTGAATGTATTGACGCGTTACTATACTTTTAATAATTTCACGGTTTTGAACAACATTCATGTTGTTTCCCTAAATCTTGTATCTATTCCCCCACTTGGACTGAAGTCCAAGTTTGTTACTCCGATTTATTATTTAATTTTAAAGGTTATTAAACCTTTTTATTTTATTTTATTACAAACCCTTACTCTCTCTTGGATAACTTCCTTTATCGTTACAAGACCTCTATCTTTGATATGGCCGCTCTATCTACCATGTTATTACTTATGCTATTTTTGTTTTAATTATTCTACTGGTCGTAACTTGTCTATGTATGCCATCTCCCCATATTGCATACAGTCTCCTACTTCACATTCTGCTCCCTTGCTTTTGTCATTCCTCGACTCGTGTCTCTCATTCTTCTTGACCCGAGGTGAGTCAGATATCCTTGGCTTTCTAGCCGATGTTGATATTCGTACCATGGCCAGTATCGTCCTCTTCCCTTAATCCTGTCCCTTTTAGCTTCCTTAAGTATGACAGCAAGACTAGCCACTAGGTGGCACTCTTAATCTCCAAATATCAGTACGCCACACACCCGTATACCTAATCGCCTTTATGTCCGCTTGTTGAGAACCTTAGGATGCCTCTTCCTTAGTACAATATAATACGTCATGTCTATCAAGTAAAGAACGGCTAGGTAGAATATCAATTTGGGAAGGCAGTACCCTTTCAGCATTCCAGCCTTTCGGAAAATCCAGCAACTAAGCCTAAATGATCGGCCTAGACACCGTCCTCGTAAGTAGATCAATCAGTATTCTTGATGTTGGACAAAAGGATTCAGGCCTATCAAGATTCTTTCTTATCACTTGGATATTCAATCTGTACTATCATTGGTAGTTATCTCGTATGTTAATTACATTGGTGATTAAACTAGGATTCCTTAATCCATATTGATTTGTCTATTCATCTTGATCAATTGCCTCCTTACCAAACTCTCATCCTTTCGGACGATCTTTACTACATCGAGGTTGTATATCTCGAAGTGTGAATCTCACTCGATTCTTTAATCCACTAAAATCCTTAGAATCCTTATGACTTGTCTTGATTCAGGCATGAATCCTGTGTTTCAAATAGTACGCGCCCTGTACTATCTTCCATACTTATTCATACTTGTCTGAACAGTCATCCCAAGTTCCTAAGTCGTTTCTTACTACTATCTTATACATTTTGCACGCACATCAGTGCCCCCTTATCACTCTTTTCTAGGCTACCTAGAATTTTCTCACCCCACTCGTGCTATCGAGGGAACATTTGTCGATATTGTCGGGCATTCATGTGAAAGCGTCGTTACACGTAGTTCGTAGATAAGATGAACAATCAAATAAGTGATCCTACCCTAAAGTCACAACCAAAGAAGGAACAACCAATAAGGTTGGATAACTAATTATAAAGCCATCTGATCTTACATATGTGCAATTCAAGCGTTCATTTAGCTTTCTAACAGTATATTCATAGTTTCAGTTGCACATATCATATAAAACAATCACGAAATTCTAACATGAAATTCCTAAGTGAATCCTTAGCATACTCTTTTATCATATCAAGTTTCTAGCATATACATGAATGCATATATTTTGAGAATCATTTACTCACTTTGAGCTCAGGCTGACCGCAAGCATCGCATCCTTTTTCCATTAGTATTAAAAAACACTTTTAAAAAACTCTCAATCCTCGGTTTGAGTTTAGATTCAACTGAAGGTTTATCCAAATCCCCCAAACCAAGGCTCTGATACCAACTTGTAACGTCCCAGATTTCAGACAAAATTTTCATGTTAAAACCAAAGAATATATTATAAATTGAACACTTTAAAACCAACTAAAACCATTTGTTCCCTCCTTGTATAAAGAATACATATTTAAAATCCCAAACATTTGATCGATTTATCCAATTGGTTTATATAACATCGGAAGTCGTGAAATCATGGATACGGTGTGTCAGATCCGAGCCTTTCATTTGCTTGTACAAGCATCTGAAAAATGTTAAATATCAACGGGGTAAGCACAAAGCTTAGTGAGTTTCAACACACGCAAAGTACATCAATCATACATGATTCACTCCTAGAGTAGACAACATAACAAAACCAACACAGTAACAACTATCCACCCTATATTGCTCAGTACGTCGAGCCACCCTATATTGTTCAGGACGTCAAGCCACCCTATATTGCTCAGTACGTCGAGCCACCCAATATTATACTCTAAGTCATGCTCCACCGCTCAGCACTCCGAGCGGCGCATCCACAGTTCGTCGGGCCATGCGTGTCCGCACAGTGCATCTTGCAGGGCATCTATATATTGCTCAGTGCGTCGAGCCACCCTATATTTCTCAGTGCGTCGAGCCCGTATCATCTACATACTAGACCTAGACACGTCTAGTACTAACCACACACCATAACCTCAAAACATACAACTATAACAGGAAGGTATAATGTAAGAACCCGAAAAATGTTAATAAAAATATAAAATAATTGTGAGTGATATTAGGGTTGTGGAAAAAGGGTAAATTGGTCTTTTGGCATATTATAGACCATGGTGTATAATATTTTGTGTTTGTGGGGCAATAATGTAAGAAATGAAACCTTGGGTGATAGAAGTTAGATTGTGGTGTCAAAAATGTGAGACAAGAAACTTGAGGGGTTAAAATGGAAATATGGAACTATAAATAAAAAGAGGTCTCTCATAATCTCCTAGAAGAATATAGAGTGTTCGGGAGAATTCTCGAGGGCACGATTTTAGGAAGATTCACAGGAGTTGAAGTTGGAATTGAATCATTTATTTGGAAGTGGGGATTTCTACCTCAAATAAGGTTAGTAATCAAGTTCTAACCCAAATCCTTGTGTGTTCTTCACGGGACAAGTTGGAATCTGAATTTACAGTTATGATCCAAGTTGTTCTTGTGATTTCTTCCATCTAAACAAGTTTAAATCACCAAGAAAACACACATAAATCAAGAGGTGTGGTTGAATTGGAGAAAAAAAGATTTTGGCCAAGAGCCCTAGCTCACGGGTTCTTGTGATCAAAGATGATTCCTGCGACTAAAATGAGTTCAACATGTTAGAATAGATGGAAGGAACTAGCGTTGATAGTTAATTTGAAGTAATTTCAGTTTTTGAGTAAAAAATGTCAAAAACGGGATTTTCATGAACTTGGGAGGAATCAGTGATTCCTTGGGTTAAAAACATGTTAGATAATGGGTTTTGGTCATGAAATGAGTCTATAACGATTAAGTAGGTTATAAGGAACTTAATATGCGAAAATAGAGGTCTACAGCTCAAAAATCAAACTGAAATGGAGTCTGCAGCATGAGCACGAGTCGTGCTCCATTTTGCCTTAGACAAGCACGATTCATGCTCCCTTGTAGAGTGAAAGTACATTTCCATTAAGGCATGCACGAGTTGTGCCATTTGTAGAGGAAATTTGGCACGAGTCGTGCTCTTGATCATGGGGTTTTTGAAGTTGAAACTTGATGCTAGGCCTATCCGTTTGGTATCCAATTGATACTATAAGGTTAATATGATATGAAAACATGAAAATTTTGTTAAAATGGAAATACCACCTCCCGAGAGCACTGTAGCCGAATACACGTATTTTGGGAAAGTTTATAAATTTTAGAAAGTTAATTTACTAAGGGTTGTGGCTTAGTTATGACCCGTAGTTGTATTATATGAGACTCTTGTGTTGTAGTATCAATTGTAGTATATGTTAACCAAGTATGTGTACTTAATGCGTATATCGGTGATGGTTCAAATACAGTTGATCTAGTGAAGGGAAAAGGAGTTCAAGAAGCTAAATAACTCCTATTTGACTCGAGGTGAGTAATATGTGGTTTTTGGAGTACATAGCAAGATAAGTTTTATATAAAATGTTTTGGAGTCAAAATGGTTTTATGAAATTGAAATTATTACATGGAATTGTATGTATAATGTGCATAAAAGATAAATGAGAATGTAGGGAACCAATGAGTTGATATAGCCATTTTAGTATAATGAGAAGTATATGGATAAAGATCACACCTGCTGCGGTAGGGATGGTCAAAATACACTACTGGGATGGTACCTCCCATCGCGAAGTAGTTGTCTCAAGGGTACCTTGATGGATGAATTCGTTTCATGCTATCAAAGGAGGAGTTATACGGGTGTGCTCATATAAAAACTCCTATGGGGACACTCGTAGGGACATGCTATCAAAGGAGGGAATACACGGGTGTGCTCGTGTAAGAATACCTATGGGTGCGCTCATGGGAAATTAAATATTAAGAAAAATTGTAAAGCTTGAAATATGAAAACTGTTTTGGGTCTAAAACCCATATTACTCACGAGACGTTATGTCTTACGTATTTTTTTTGAAAATGCTATGTACTCAGGTGATAAAGGAAGGAGTTAAAAGAGTCGATTATGGGATGGTAGCTTTCGTTGTGTAAAACATGTATAAAGATGTTTAAATTATGGTAATGATACGGGATAGTGACACCCTGTCTATTTGTAAAACCTTTTGTAACATATTTTGGTTGTAATATATTGGAATAAGTTTTTGTACAAGAGACGGGGTGTTATAATTTGGTATCAGAGCCATGGTTTAAGCGAATTAGGTTGGGTAACCATCCTAGGCTTTAAGTATTAGGGTATGAGTATGAGATGTTGGGAATAATAGGGTTCCTAGGTAAGTGAGTAGTACCGATGACTTATAGTATCGTAACCTGCAAAAAACCGGTGAACCAGGAGACCTCGTGATAACACTAGAGCCAATGTGTATAGGTGGTTATGATAATATGGGCACGTATTATCATAATCACAGGATATACATTGGAATTGGTGAAGTCACAAAGGAAACCTGGGGAAACTTGGTTGTGGGAGTTAGAAGGGAATTAATTGGGAACACGAGTTCCATAGGAAGATCACATGCTACAGCTTTCCGATATATAAATAAACGTATTTATGTAGTGGAATAAATGCGAGTTTATTGATTTTGTATAGCAAATGGAGGGAGGCGACCAAAATCTTTCAAGTGATGGACGGGAAGCAAGCCATACTCCATCTCATGAGAGTATTCCCGTCAATGATGCGGCTAATAGGAATGTGATGCTAAACCCGATGCCCCAGGCTCCACCTGTAACCTTGGAAGCTATACAAAATCTTATCAGTAATCTAAAAACTGAAATGAAAGAAGATATGCGTCAGATGATAAATACTCGACTTGGAGAAACCTACTCTCATTCTTCCTTGGATGCCTCTTGGAAGCCCACTGGTGGGGATTCTCTTATGGAAGAACATAGTGTGGGTACTGAAGATAAAAAGAGATGCTCTTTTAAGTCCTTCCTCGCATGCAAACCCACGGAGTATTTTGGCAGTTTTGAACCTAAAGTTACAATGCGATGGATTCGGGAAAAGGAACAAGTTATGGAGGTTAGCAAGTGCCATGAAAAAGATAAAGTGTACTATGCTTCACGACTTTTGAAAGATGATGCATTAGTTTGGTGGAACACGTTATACGAGTTGCTTGGAAAGAACATAGTATACAAGTGGTCATGGACCGAATTTACTACTCGCTTAAAGAACAAATATTGTCCCCTTCGGGACATAGAAAAACTTGAAGAAGATTTCCTTGCTCTGAAGAAGGGTGACTCGTCGGTTGCTGAATACACTAAGAAGTTTAGCGACATGTTACCGTTCGTGGGGGAAATCTATCTTACCGAACGGTCTCGAATTATTCGATACGTTAAAGGCTTACCGTGGGAGTATGAATTAAAAGTGAAGCGGGCGGCAACAATGGATGATGCATTTATTAAGGCAATGAATGTTGAAGATGTGTGGAAACATATAACCATGGAAAGGCAAAACTCTGGAGATAAACGCAAGTTTGGTGGCGGAAGTAGTAACTTGAACAAGAAAGGAAAGTCTGTTGTTAGCCAGTCAAAGTAGGGGAGTAGGAAGCCCTGTGAGAAATATGGAAAGGAACATATGGGAGAATGCAAAACGGGAAACTCATCGTGCTTTAACTGTTGAAGAGTCGGCCACAAAGCTAGAGAGTGTACTTACCCGAAGTCTAGTGAAGTCGAATGTTTCTCTTGCCATGAGAAAGGACACTACAGCAACAACTGCCCGAAGAAAGGTGCATAAACATTGGTGTTCACAGCGCAAAAGAAGACGGAGCCGCAAAAGGTGAAGACTCGCGCCTTCCAACTCACGCGGGAGGAAGCGAAGGAAACCCAAGATGAGGTCACAGGTACTTTACTCGTTAACCAGATGCCCGCTTATGTTTTATTTGATTCCGGTGCTACTTGTTCATTTGTGTCCCATGGGTTTGGTCTAAAACTTATTATGCCGTTGGAAACATTGGATGTCGTTTGTGAGGTAGAATCGGCAAGTGGCAAAAGGTGAAGATACAACATGTGTACCGCAACTGTGAACTTAGTATCAATGATAAGAAATTTATGTTGAATCGCCTTCCGATAGGAGTAAAGTCCTTTGATGTTGTTATTGGGATGGATTCGCTCGGATCCAATGATGCCAAGATTGCGTGTGAAAGAAAAATAGTGTCGGTGAAAATTTTGGATGGAAGTAAAGTTTACGTTTATATTGAAAAACCTAACCAAATGTCGAGTTTTATTGATGCAGCAAATGCATGGAGATGTTTGATGAAAGGAAGTTTTACCTTCTGGTGTATGTCATAGCAGAGGATAAAACGAAGAAAACGGTTGATGATATTGACGTGGGGAAAGAATACCCTGATGTTTTGGTTGGATTAGGTGTCTAAGCCATGACTAATAATTTGTATTTACCTAATTGATAGTAGCAAAGTCCATTTGGGTTGCCCTCATGGCTAGAGGTTTAGCGAAAAATCCAGGAGATAGAAAGATTGATTTATTATATGATTAATAAATCAATAGAAATAAAATAAATAGTTTATTAATATATTATGGTGATAATATATTAATTAGAAACTATATTAATTAATTAGAAATTAATCTGGAATTAATTGGAATTAATTGGAATTAATTTGATTAATTAAAGGTGTAGGGGCTGAATTGTAATTATTCAATAGTTGAGTAAGTGACAATTATTGTAGGTTAAGTGGGCAACAAAATTATGGAGGGATAATCCATAATTTCGATTATTATATGTTAGGATAAATAGATTTGAATTGATAGATAAAGGTTTATCTTATTTGAATTCAAAAAGTTTATCTTTAAAGGCTTATCTGGTGGCCACTTGGAAACTATAAATAGAGAGCCCTAGGCACCATAAAAGCCACGACTTTTTCCTCTCCTCCCCCTCTCTGGAACCTTCAAAAACCCTAGTCTTGGGTGTGACTTCATTTGAGGCAAGGCATTTGCGTTGCTTAGCTTGCAAGAAACAACTAAAGGTTAGTTTTTCTGATTTATTTCTTTAGTAATTTTTCTTGTGGCATTTATGGAAATATTATATGTTCAATTAGAAGAAAACATAGATCCTTATAGGTTGCATGTGAACTTAGGGTTTTAGTTCATAAATTTGCATAAAACCCTTCAGTGGTATCATAGGTTTTTTGGTTGTTTTCTTGTTGAATTGCTTTAATTGTTTTCCTAAAAATTAGGGTTTAAAGCTTACAAACCCTAATATATATGAAATCGATTTAGGGTTAGGGTTTTGAAAACCCTAGCCCCTCCATTTTATTAAAATCGAAAATGGCATAGGGTTTTATAAGGTTTTCTATTTTTGGTAACTTTGATTATTTAATAATTGGATAACCTTAAACCCATTATTTGATTTTCGATTTTTAGGGGGTTTAAGATAGGTTTAAATTAATTTGATTAATTTGTGATACCTATCTAAATTTAATTAATTTAATTAATTGTTTAATTAAAAGATAATTAATGATTTAATTTAATTTTAAATTTAAAGGTTTTAAATTTCGAAAAAGTAAAAGATAAATCTAGGAATATTTTAAAAGTCTAAAATATGTGGATTTAATTAATTTAATTAATTGTTTAATTAAAGGATGAATTAAATCAAATTAAAGGTTTAATTTAGGTTTAAAATTAATAGTTTAAATTCCAATAAATTAAAAGATAAACCAGAAACATTTTAAAGGGTTTTAAAATTCATCTTATATATATTATAATTAAAAGTTAATATTATATGTATAAGATTTTATTGGTCAGTCAAATCAATAGTAGGCCTCATTCACGAAGCTGGTCTATAAAGAGGGTATAAGGAGACTGCCTATAAAATGGCAGTCTAATGAGTGTCCACTCTCACCCACCGCTCTCCTGACCAGTGGAGGGTCGTTAGCCGAACAGGTTTGATAGGACCGCCTAATCTCATTAAAAGTATAATGATATTATTCAAAGTACTGGAACATCTTAATAAAACCCAAATCTAGTTACTTTAGGAAAAATGTGAATTGGTGCTAATCCATGAAATTGCACATTGCACTTTATGAAACATTGGTGGAGCGTGTGTGGTTTACCGACACACCAATAAGGGTTCATAACGAGTTGCAATGGGTTTCCCGGGTGTTATCATTGTTGATGGAGCGTGTGTGGTTTACCGGCACATCAATTAGAGATGATAATTAACCCGAGAGTACCAAGCTAATTTGCATGGTTATTCACATCTAGTTTGTGATCCTCAGCATCCCAGTCACAAACAGTGGAGCACATCCGAGATTAAACATGTCATTGAAAGGTTCAATGAATCTCAACAGATCTAGGAATTTCATAAGATGAAATTGCTAAGTGTTTATCTACCTTAATGACCAATATGTTGTGATTACGGCATCCCTCTTCACACCAAAGTTGGGGTATTTTGGATCCTAGCCTTATTAAATAATATATTGGGTAATTATTTAAAAGGATCAATTAAACTAATAAATTATGTTTCTTTTATAGATGTCAAGTGTCAATTCTCCTCCTTCTCCTCCTTCACCCTTTTCTGAAAGCATCAGAATGCACCTGCCAAATATGAAAAGGCTGACTGGCCTTAACTGTAAGGAATGGCTTCGTAATTGGAGACTGGTTCTCAGCATTGCTGGCAAGCTACATCTCACCGAGTATCCGATCCCGGTCCCATCGGAACAAGTCATCATAAAAGGTTCTTATGATAAGCATAACTTCTTAGTTGATGAATCCGGAAAGATTCGTGACCTCATGCTATTGACCATTGACCCTGAGTTCCGCAAGGATTTTGAATCCTTGGGGCCATATGATTTAATGCAACTGGTTGAGGAAAGGTTCCAAAAACCAGTTGAAGATGAACGAGCTAGGATATTCAAAAGACTTGCAGAGTGCAAGCTAAAAGAAGGAAGTAGCATTAATTCGGATGTTCTTCAGATTGAAGTGTACATAGGCGAATTGTACAAACTTGGTTATTCCATGAGTCAGGAAAGGAGTGTTAACATTCTACTCGCCTCGCTGACCAACGAGTACGATCTGTTCATTCAGACGTATAGAAAGGAAGACCAGAAAAGGACCATCATGGAAATGCGTCCACTGTTGACTTTATATGAGTCACTCTTGGACAGGCATAGCTCCAATGGCCCAGCTACTTCTGGATTAAGTCCAGTGAAGAGACGTAACAAGAAACAGTCGAGATCGCCTGGACATGTCTCAAACTGGGAATCCACTAAATCGGATACAGTCACAGGAAGATTGGAAGACGCTCCAATTCTTTTGAAAGCTCAGGTATATCTAAAAACCTCAAAACTCCTGTTCCAAGATTTCTTGATACATAATGTGATAGTCACATTTTGGTTTGTATGCAGGGAATCAATAAGGCACGGGACTCTGGCGCATAGGAGCACATTTGGATTGGATCTCCAGCTATTGCAGTTTTGAAGTTTAGATAGATATTAAAATATTGTTATTAGCCTTTAGATGCGTTTTGATATTGTCTATCATATATTACATTGTTCAAGGATTATTTGTTTTTAATAAAATTGTCAATTTTCTTTTAACACCTGTTGTCTGAAATTGTCCTTGAAATGTTATATGAATGTGTTGAATGTATTATTAGTAATAACTTGAATGTTGAAACATCCAAAGTGTTTGGATTCAAAAAATTGTGTCATTTATGATTGTTAATACAAATGTTATAAGAATCAATTTAACCAAAGGTTCAGTTGGACAGGACTTTGGAATCATTTGACTTAAAGTCACTTGATGAATTCAGTTCTTAATGTGTCAAGAAATGAATCAACCAAAGGTCCAGTTGGACAGGACTTTCGAATCATCTTACTTAGAGTCAGATGATGATTAAGTTCCTTCTAAAGCACATGTGGCAAGAAAGGAATCACCCAAAGATCCAGAGGATAGGATTTTGGAATCAGTTGACTTAGAGTCAACTGAAGATTGCAAGTCTTTAACAGAGTTAACAAAGTCATAAGTTTACATAGATATGTAAAAGACATTGAGATTAAGAGCAACGAACACACCTGTTGCTGTGTATTACTCGAATCTTGATATAGAACACAATTCTTTGTACTTCACGATATTTATCATTCGGTATGACGAATATGACTTCGCTTATCGGGATAAGCAATTGAATTGAAACCATGAACAGTTCAAGGACTTTAAAAGAAGTACAAGTTCCACAGAACCTAAGTGATAACATAAACTGAGAAAAATGGTTCACAGTTCATTCTCTTCCAAGAACATTAATAGTTATAATGTGTCTTAGGGAAGATAATGGAGCATTGGTCGAAACAGTTCGATCCTCGATGTATGAGATACATTTCCAATTAGTTTCCAATAATTTGAATACTATACCAGTCAGTCCATATAAACCATATTCCAACCACATCTTAGACTAAGTAGGTCTTGCAGACACTGTCTGAAATGTAAAGCTGGGATTATCCCACTTATACATAGAAAGTCCAGGGTCTTATAATGTTCATCCGAACCTCATGACTAGCCTGAACATGACCAGCATTGTCGTTTCATTGGCTATCCCGCTGTAACTGTAAAAGAAGAGTTCTTTTAGAAAGAACTCATGTTCTAAGGAAACAGTGGGAGTTGGGATAGTCCTGAATGAGTTCAGGATTAGCCAAGTGAAAGAACCTTTAGTCATCACTAGGCATGGAGCAGAAATCAGATTTCTGTTTTGCAACTGACATGATCTCCTCTTGGCCAGTAGTATTGATCACCATCATAAGTAGTTATGATCAGGGTGACATACCGATTGGTGGTAAAACACTATAGTTGGTACGGATTTATAATCCGACTACTTGGAAGCATTGGTGAGCCCGATTGCTACCAAACAAGAGAACCTTAGGGCGAGACACAGTCTATGTGAAATTTTGATTGATTTTACACCTGGTCTAAAAACCAGTGGGAGTAACTGAATCATCAAAAGAAAGCAACATGGACAGATACATACCTTCAGAACATCTGGTTGAGTGAGGCGATACTTAGAGTCAAGTAATTGATTCTGGGAGAAGCACTCTCAATAGAGGATGGAATCCGAAAGGATACTGTATGGCACATTGTGAATCGTTAGTGGAGCGCGTGTGGATAACCGGCACACTAATATGGACTCACAAAGATTGTCCTAGTACAAAGGTAAATAGGCCCGGGATTTCCCCACGGGCATCTCGCAAGAAAGGATATTCAGATTCTCAAAAATATGCCAAAGGATTGGATTTTGAGAAAGGGCTGAAAGATTTCCATTAAAATGTCAGAAAGGTTTGGATTCTCAAAATGTGCCATAAGTCATGGATTTTGTGAATAGTCCATAACTGTGTCAAAGCCAGTGGGAGTGTCGCTGTTATCTACTATCTCCATATGTGGGATATATACTGTTTCTAGGAAACGTGTCTTTTCATTACAAAGTATAATGACTTGGTGTTAAGAGACGGATCGCTATGAAAGACTTAATAGAAATGCGACATACTCAGGTGGTTGTAAACGCCTATGAGATAGATCCAGACTCTGCCAAGATGATCTTGATGAGATTCAAGATGCATAGACCTAGGAAAGGGCTTTCTTATCATTGCAAAGTGTGATGACTTGGCATGAAAGAAATTAAGAAGGTGCAACACACTCACGTAATTCACAGTCATCTATTGGATAGATGAAATCGCCAGCATAGACCTAGCCATTGTAAGCATGATCTTGATAAGATTCAAGAGAAGAGTCTCCAAAAGGAAATAGGTTTTCGAAAATCATGACACAAGGATTATGAATAATCCTTGGATTCCGAAAAGGTTTGGAATAAGATTGGATCGGGTTCTACAAGTTTCTTGGATCGATCATAATGTCATGAACATATTCTGATGACTTGATTCTTAGGGCATAGTAAGTTGGATTCAAGACATTGTATGGCTAGGAATACTGGATGGATTGTTTGAACTCAAGTGAGAATTCATTGGGAAATGATTGGGGTGAAAGTGATAGGGTTAATTTGAAAGATTTTTCAAAGTGGTAATTATTAACGTCAGGACATGATGTTAAAAGACTTCATGGTTAAAGAATCTCGTTGGTATTCTGATGGAGCGCGTGTGGTTCACCGGCACATCATAACACCTCGAAATAGTCTTAGGGTGCAGTTAAGTAGACTAAAGACCCCAGAACCATAGAAAGTCTCAGTACACATAACCAGAATGGAGTTAGGAGAGAAATTGACAAGATAACATATTGAGATGTTATCGGATGAGCATCCGATTGGATCATCTGCAATAAAGTGTATAAGTATAAGATACTTTGGATACATCAAAAGAGTGTAAGGTTCATAAAGACATAGCTGTAAAATTAGAATTGAAAGTTTAAAAGAAATCTTGAAACCAATAATATTTATGACAAGGTCCGACTTGGTGATTACCTTGTGGAGACTTGGTAATAACCAGGAGTAGCTGCCAGTCAGATCTTTATGTTTCGCTTTCGCATGTTTAACTTCCTGAATAATTTAATTATTCAGATAAGTCCACAGTCGCTCATACTTTGGGAAGTAAGTATTGAATCAAGACTGTCATGAATTGGTTTGTAGACTGTCTAAGGAGTTAGACATAGCAATAAGATTGCTACAACATTCATGAGTACTTAGAAATAGAGATTTGAGTATTAGATAAACCCACGCTCAATAGATTGCTTCATGGATTATATCACAAGCAATATTGAGACGATAATATCCTAGGATCTTTAAGTGGAGAGATATGAGTTATAATTTACAAAGGCAGTTGTTCATTGATAGTACGAAAACGCATCGGTAACTCGATGTTATAAAACGTGTTGTTGTGAATGATTTGACTGGTAAAAGATATAAGCATATGAGTCAAAGCTTATTCGTTCCTTGACCATGATGGGAAACAAATATCTGTAGGCCTCTCGATGATTTTGAAGTTGACTAAAGTGCTGGCCAGCCTGGACTAAATTGATGTGTTCAATTAGAAGTTCTAAAGTCATAAGCAGAATCGAAAATCGGGAAACAGAGTATCGGACAGAGATTGATCTCAATCCATGTCTCGTGTCTGAAAATATCTTGTTGGACGAATGATCATATGATCACTTATCTATGGACAGAACTAACTGGTCAGAGTTCTGTAGCAGTTTCTATTAAGCTATAGTTTGCTGATCAATTAGAGGATAAATTAGTAATTATAGTCATAGACTTATCCAAGTGGGAGACTGTTGGATTAGGTGTCTAAGTCATGACTAATAATTTGTATTTACCTAATTGATAGTAGCAAAGTCCATTTGGGTTGCCCTCATGGCTAGAGGTTTAGCAGAAAATCCAGGAGAGAGAAAGATTGATTTATTATATGATTAATAAATCAATAGAAATAAAATAAATAGTTTATTAATATATTCTGGTGATAATATATTAATTAGAAACTATATTAATTAATTAGAAATTAATCTGGAATTAATTGGAATTAATTGGAATTAATTTGGTGATTAATTTGATTAATTAAAGGTGCAGGGGCTGAATTGTAATTATTCAATAGTTGAGTAAGCGACAATTATGGTAGGTTAAGTGGGCAACGAAATTATGGAGGGATAATCCATAATTTTGATTATTATATGTTAGGATAAATAGATTTGAATTGATAGATAAAGGTTTATCTTATTTGAATTCAAAAAGGTTTATCTCTAAAGGCTTATCTGGTGGCCACTTGGAAACTATAAATAGAGACCCCTAGGCACCATAAAAGCCACGACTTTTTCCTCTCCTCCCTGACATGCCTAGGTCGTCGTGCAGTCAAAAATAAAGAGAAACCTAACACACACTAGTACAGTGGTAGTCAGGGTCGATCCGCAGGAGCTTCGAGTTAGACCAGATGACAGATTACCAACTAGTAGTGTCACGCTACAGTCGGAGGAATTAGTTTCTATCTTTCTAATTACTAACAACCTAAAGCAATGATCAAACAACTCAAGCTAAGCAAAGCTAAGCTCAAATGATCCTAGTCACTTTCTGAAATCAGAAGTGCATCTCTGAATCAAAAGCAAACAAAGGCATCCAAACTAAGCAAAACTAAGCAAAGCATAAACTAGCCACTAACTAAAGTTCTACTGAACAGTTACTAGCCAATGTTTAATGCCTAAAAACTAACCTAATTAGCTACTGATTTCACCAAGGGAAACCAGTCCCAACAAGGCCAAAACAAAATCCAAACACAAATCAGTAATCAAAAACTCAAACAAGCATCCAAAACACCGAAATACCAATATTAAATGTAACCAAATGCTTCTCATTCATCAAACTCAATATCCAAACACCAAAACAGTAACTAAATATTACTAAAATAGAAGCCAAAGCTTGGTATCAATGGTTGTCACTCCCAAAGATACAAAACAAAGCTTAATCCAAACTAATTAATTACAAATAAAATCCAAAACATGAAAATACCAAATGAGAGCTTGCTGAAACGAAATCTTCGAGTCAAAGAGCTTCAAGGTCGATTTTACATCCGGTCTTTGCTCGGGTTTTCGGCTGGAAATGCCTTTATTTATAGTTGCAAATTTCCCGCAACCGCGCCGCGCAAATAAAGAATCCGCGGCGCCCCTACTTATCCGATCCTGTTTTTTCGTCATTTGAATGTGTTACACCGCCTTAAGCCCGCGTCGCGCCATTGAGATATCCGCGGCGCGCGCACGAGTTTTCTTGATTTTTCATTCTTTTCCAAACTTCTTCTTTTTGCACGCTTTTAGTCCCTGTTTCCATTCTTTTCTTCCAAACAAGTCCTGGCATGAAAAGTGAGAATACCAAGATATATCTGATATAATTTCACCCATAATAGGGCTCAACAACGCCTAAAATACTTGATATCACTAGGCGTTGTCACTCCCTCTCTCTGGAACCTTCAAAAACCCTAGTCTTGGGTGTGACTTCATTTGAGGCAATGCATTTGCGTTGTTTAGCTTGCAAGAAACAACTAAAGGTTAGTTTTTCTGATTTATTTCTTTAGTAATTTTTCTTGTGGCCTTTTAGGAACTATTATATGTTCAATTAGAAGAAAACATAGATCCTTATAGGTTGCATGTGAACTTAGGGTTTTAGTTCATAGATTTGCATAAAACCCTTCAGTTTTCCCAGATAACATTCTTATCTACTCGAAGAATGCAGAAGAACACAAAAGTCATCTGAGGATGGTGTTGGAAGTTCTGAAAAAGGAGAAATTATATGCGAAATTCTCAAGGTGTGAGTTTTGGTTGGTGGAAGTACAATTCCTTGGGCACGTTGTCTCTATCCAAGGAATCAAAGTGGATCTAGCAAAGATGGAAGCGGTGATGAAGTGGGAAGTTCCAAAGACCCCGACAGAAGTAAGAAGTTTTCTTGGACTCGCCGGGTACTACCGACGATTCATCCAAGATTTCTCTCAAATTGCGGTACCTCTTATGAAACTAACAAGAAAGGGAATAAAGTTTGAATGGGGAGCGGAACACGGAAAAAGCATCAGTGACGCTAAAAGAGAAGTTATGTGATGCACCGGTTCTTACCTTACCAGCAGGAACCAAAGTTTTTGTCGTGTATAGCGATGCTTCGAACAGAGGGTTGGGTTGTGTATTAATGCAGCGAGGAAAAGTGATAGCGTATGCTTCTCTTCAATTAGAGGAACCGGAAACAAGATATGCAACACATGACTTGGAGCTTGCAACAGTCGTCTTTGCATTAAAGATTTGGAGGCATTATTTATATGGAACAAAGTGTACTTTGTACACTGATCATAAATGTCTACAGTACGTATTCACGCAGAAAGAACTTAATATGAGACAAAGTAGGTGGCTTGAACTTATTAACGATTACGACTGCGAAATTGCATACCACCCCGGAAAGGCGAATGTGGTGGCGGACGCCTTAAGCAGAAAAATTCATGAAAAGAAAATTCAAGAAAGGGTGATGAGGATGGAATTGGTATCAAGTATAATAGAAAGAATCAAGGGCGCTCAACGACAAGTACTAGTAAGTGGAGAATTAAAGAAAGAAAAATTGGGAAAAGATTTGGTGTTCGAGGAAAATACTCACGGACTGAAGACATTCAAGAATCGTATATGGGTACCAAAGGCGGTGGGCTAAGGAGATTAATTTTAGAAGATTCCCATAGATCAATGTACTCCATCCACCCAGGGAGTACGAAAACTTATCACGATTTAAAGAAACAATACTGGTGGCCGGGAATGACAAGAAGGATAGTCAAGTATATTTCCAAGTGTGCATCTTGTGCACAAGTGAAGGCGGAACACCAAGTCCCGTATGGAACTACTCAACCTTTGCAAATACCAGAGGGAAAGTGGGAAGATATAACTATGGACTTCATATTTGGTTTGCCGAGAACCAGAAGAGGTCACAAATGCATATGGGTCATTGTGGACCGTTTGCTTAAGAGCGCTATGTTCCTTGCAATTAAGGAGACTACACAGTTGGAGAAATTAGCGCAAAAATATATAGATGAGGTGTTGAGACTTCATGGAGCCCCTCTATCCATTGTATCTGATAGAGACCCACGTTTTACCTCAAAGTTGTGTGAAGCATTACAGGAACGATTGGGGACAAAAAATCAAAATGAGCACAGCTTACCATCCCTAAACATACGGACAAAGCGAACGTACCATCCAGACTATGGAAGATATGTTGCGATCGTGTGCTATAGATTTTGGTGGGAGTTGGGACGAGCACCTACCATTGGTGGAGTTTTCCTACAACAACAGCTACCATTCCAGTACAGGAAAGCCACCTTTTGAAGCTCTATATGGTAGAAAGTGTAGAACGCCTCTATGTTGGTTGGAAGCAGGTGAAACTAAAATTACTGGACCAGAAATTGTAAGGTTGACGAATGAAAAGATCAGAATAGTTCAAGCTAATATAAAGGCTGCTCAAGATAGACAGAAGAGTTATGCAGACTTGAAGAAGAGACCTTATGACTTAAAAGAAGGTGATCTAGTGATGCTTAAAGTATCACCATGGAAGGGTGTGGTAAGATTTGGAAAGAAAGGTAAACTAAGTCCGAGATACATTGGACCATTTAAGATCTTAGAGAGGATTGGAGAACAAGCTTTTAAATTGGAATTACCTCACGAGTTAAGTGGTATACATGATACATTTCATGTATGTTACCTAAAAAAGTATTTTGGAAAGAGTGAGTTAATTATTCCGTTGAAAGACTTAAAAGTAGAGACCCCTAATAAATTGATAGAAGAACCTGAAGCGATGCTAGAAGTGAGAACCAAGAAATTAAGGAACAAAGAAATTGACCTAGTATTGGTCAATGGAAACACTCATCGGGTTCGGACTTAACTTGGGAGACTTTGAAAAACATAAAGAAAAGATACCCGGATTTCACGAACTATGAAGAGATTCCGAGGACGGAATCCTCTTAAGGTGGAAGATTGTAAGAACCCGAAAAATGTTAATAAAAATATAAAATAATTGTGAGTAATATTAGGGTTGTGGAAAAAGGGTAAATTGGTCTTTTGGCATATTATAGACGACGGTGTAAAATATTTTGTGTTTGTGGGGCAATAAGGTAAGAAATGAAACCTTGGGTGATAGAAGTTAGATTATGGTGTCAAAAATGTGAGAAAAGAAACTTGAGGGGTTAAAATGGAAATATGGAACTATAAATAGAAAAAAAATCTCTCATAATCTCCTAGAAGAATATAGAGTGTTCGGGAGAATTCTCGAGGGCATGATTTCAGGAAGATTCATGGGAGTTGAAGTTCGAATTGAAGCATTTATTTGGAAGTGGGGATTTCTAGCTCAAATAAGGTTACTAATCAAGTTCTAACTCAGATCCTTGTGTGTTCTTCACGGGACAAGTTGGAATCTGAATTTACAGTTATGATCCAAGTTGTTCTTGTGATTTCTTCCATCTAAACAAGTTTAAATCACCAAGAAAACACACATAAATCAAGAGGTGTCGTTGAATTGGTGAAAACAAAGATTTTGGCTAAGAGCCCTAGCTCATGGGTTCTTGTGATCAAAGATGATTCCTATGACTAAAATGAGTTCAACAAGTTAGAATAGATGGAAGGAACTAGTGTTGATAGTTAATTTGAAGTAATTTCAGTTTTTTAGTTAAAAATGTCAAAAACGGGATTTTCATGAACTTGGGAGGAATAAGTGATTCCTTGGGTTAAAAACATGTTAGATGATGGGTTTTGGTCATGAAATGAGTCTATAACGATTAAGTAGGTTATAAGGAACTTAATATGCGAAAATATAGGTCTGCAGCTCAAAAATCAGACTAAAAAGGAGTCTGCAGCATGAGCACGAGTCGCGCTCCATTTTGCCTTGGACAAGCACGAGTCGTGCTCCCCTGCAGAGTGAAAGTACATTGCCATTAAGGCATGAACGAGTCGTGCCATTTGTAGAGGAAATTTGGCACGAGTCGTGCTCTTGATCAGGGGTTTTTTGAAGTTGAAACTTGATGCTAGGCCTATCCGTTTGGTATCCAATTGATACCATAAGGTTAATATGATATGAAAACATGAAAAAATTGTTAAAATGGAAATACCACCTCCCGAGAGCACTGTAGCCGAATACACGTATTTTGGGAAAGTTTATAAATTTTAGAATGTTAATTTACTAAGGGTTGTGGCTTAGTTATGACCCGTAGTTGTATTATATGAGACTCTTGTGTTGTAGAATCAATTATAGTATATGTTAACCAAGTATGTGTACTTAATGCGTATATAAGTGATGGTTCAAATACAGTTGATCTAGTGAAGGGAAAAGGAGTTCAAGAAATTACAAATTTGGTTCGAATTTGAAGGGAAAAGGACCAAATATGTTATCTTTTGCCACCACATGGACCATCGATGTGGGATTTCAAAAGGTGGACTCCCACTGTAATTTCTTGACAACCACAGGGACCAAAATTGTAATTTACTCTTTGTTTTATTATTTGCGACAAATCAACACTTAATTCTCTATATTACTTGCCGATATTCTCATAGTCGATTCTACTAACAATTTGACATTAGTTTTCCATACTAATTGTTGGACTTTTCACAAGTGAAGTATAAAATACAACACCGACGTTTTGAAATGTCATCTCATCACATGACAGTCTTCACCAGAACTTACAAGATCAACACCAAAGTAATCTTTCGGAAACTTTTAGTTTCCTATAACGCCAGTTTATGATTTCCTTATGTAAATGTAGCATAAGATCGTCCAAGGATAATGAGCTAATTGTCCTGTTCCCATTTTGTTCCAGTAGGAGAACGTTTAATTTGTTATGATTTATGATCTCCCATGTATCTTATTTTTTGTGTAGCATAAGGGGAAGGAGTTGAAGCTAGTGGAGAAGGGTGAATGAAGAAACACACGGCTATAATAACCGTAAAATAAGCTAACTTACATGATTATGATTAAATTTAGGGTAGATCTATACATACCTCCCCTAATGTCTGTTTGTACCCTTTGATTTGAGGTTTTGTTTTTTCTGTTGGTTTTTTTTGTCTTTTATCTATTTTGTCTATTTGATGTCTTTTTTTTTACTTTTACTAATAGTATTTGATTTCTGTTGTTGTTATTATTATTATTATTATTATTATTATTATTATTAGAAAAACAATAACAGTAAATTTGGCTTTTATAATTTTTACGCTTTAATAACAATAAAACAATAGTTTTTTTGAAGTAATTACGACACAATGAACGACATTGATAATTTTATAAAATTATGTCAAATTATATCAAAATGGTTTATGTCAAATTCGAACGAATGTATAAAATTAACAATATAACTAATACTGCCAAAGCAAAGTTTGTTTTTATTAATCAAGGATAATAAATGGTCTACTATTACACACCGATTAGAGGTTGCATTCCGACGTCGACAATATTTAGTGATTAAGTTTTTTTTCCAAGAACGATGTTTTAGTTTAGGGTTTTGTAGAACAACTTTTAAAAAACTGTATGAACAACTTTTTAATCTTTTTATAATGTGTGATATAAATAAAGTAATAACATTTCAAAACAGAATATCAAATCATATTCTTTATAATAATAATAATAATAATAATAATAATAATAATAATAATAGCAATAATAATATGTGTCATACTTATTTAGTTATTTTATAATTTTTATTTAATATTTGAAAGTAGTTAACAGTAAATTACGTATTATATGAAAATCTAAATAATAAATTTATATTTAATCACTATTTTTAATTTGACGTTATTATTATTTATCACGCTTCAACAATTCGTTGTCGTAGAGTAACGATCTGTAAAAAAAATTAGTAGATCGTTATAAGAATTATTTTAGTAATAACACAATATGCGATTAATCATATATTTCATGTTTATTATAATTTATGTAGTCCTTATTATACAATACATCTAAAATAAACCTTATATATATATATTTATTATGAAAACATTGAGAAAAGATGTTGTTAGTTGGTGAATATGACCTCCATTTTAACCGGGCATGCCGTTTTTATTGTAAAAAATCGACTTACTGAATAACATATTATTTATTTGTTTCTAAAATGTTTAAGTTGTAATAATAATAATAATAATAATATTAATAATAATAATAATAATAAAGGAAAAGATAACAAAAGACGAAAAAAGAGTAAAACAAATCAACTTGTCAAATCAGGAGGGATTCATAGATTAAAAAATAGATTAAAAAACTAATTTAATTAAAACTCATTTTGATTTGATAGGTGTCAAGGAGGATATAAAATTTGATGGAGAGTATTTATAACACAACCCTTAAATTTAATCTTGATCCAATATCTATAAATACATAGAATGGTTTTTGGCAATTTTTTAATTGAGATTAAATATTTTTTCACTTTTTTCTTTTTATTCATAATACTATCCATGTTAAATGCGAAAAATATTTTAAAATACTATTAATTGTATTAAATGTGTAATTTGTCAATATTTAACATGAGTAAGAGTATGAATAAAAAATATAGAGCATAAATAGTTTATTTTTAATTTATTCGGTGTAATATATAGATATGATATACTGTTAAAAGAAATGATGTAAATAATACGACATTACGAATTTGACTTGAAATGTCTTGTTTCTAAATTTTTCCATAACAACCTTAAAGACAGAAGCCTGGCTGGTCTGAGGCATAGGGTTATATACCAATAAGGGGGGAGGTTCCGGGTTCGATCCCGGTTCCGTGCCCCGTGGGGGATTTTCCCAGGCGAAAGGTGGAAAGGTGGGAGAACCCAGAGGCGATTGCGACCCGCCCGGTTAGCGGAGTTAACGCTCTAACGTTCCGGTGTCCTCAATATATATCCGCCGGTTAGCGATTGCGACCCGCCCGGTTACCATGGTTAACGCTCTAACATTCCGATGTCCTCTATATATATCCGCCGGTTCTAAAAAAACATTAAAGAGAGATTATAATAAATCACTTTGCCACTTTATTATCTTTTTTGTTGGTTTGCAAGTTGCTACCCATCCTAAGATAACGTTATCCAATTAAAAATGCGCACCCGTGACCCATGTGAACTTAATATTAAATGTTTTTTGAACACTATTATTTAGACAAACACACATAAATAGCAAGTGCGTGTTTGGATGTTTTCCCCTCTAAGATAACATTATCCAATTAAAAATGTGCACTCATGACCCATGTGAACGTAATATTAAATGCTTTTGAACATTATTAATTTATTACTTAGAATAACAAATATAAGGATCAAGTACGTGTTTGGATGTTTTAAAATAGACTTATCTATGTTTCTCCTTATTATTATTATTATTATTATTATTATTATTATTATTATTAAAGAAAGCTACAGTTCTTTCTTAATTTTATTAGTGAGGTAGAATTCCAAATGAGACGGTGAAAATTTTATGAGACGGAAAAACGCAATACTAGTCACTTATCTTGAATATAAAAAATAAAAAATAATAAAAAAAGAAAAAAATAATAAGTAATTTAAAATAAAAAAACTTTTCCACATTATTTTCGCTAGTTTGTAATATCCAAATAAAATCTAAATGAAATAATAATAATAATAATAATAAAAGGTCAAAAAATATTACAGTAGAATGTTACATATTCTAACAAAATATTACACTATAAGTGTAATATTTTATTATAATGTGAAAAAAATGCTAATTTTTATTATTTTTCATAAAAAAATGCGAAAATAATAAATAAATATATTTCTTATTTATATTGTATGTTTTATTTTTATTATACCCAAAATGAATGGCTAAAATTGTGTCTTTCCATCTCCCAAAATCTCCACCTATATGGTCCTTGGGTTTAAACCATTTACTTGGGGTCGTTAAACCATATGAAATTGCTATTTTACCTTTAAGTATTTAATAAATAAATATATTGTCGATTTATTACTAGTAAAAAAAGGAAAAATAATAATAGTTTTATTTTGTTTTAAAAAAACCATTAAACCTGTTAAAATGTTCAAAAAACATCATTATTGCATGATACTACAAGTTTACTCGATCTTCCTCCCGTCCACAAAAAATGCTGAAATAGATATGACGTGATAAGATGAAAACATAAGGAGGGTAATAAAAAAAATTTGTAAAAAAATCATTAGACTTGTTAAATTGTTCAAAAAACATCATTTATTTGACTTTGTCTATAGACTTTTTTATGATATACACACACATACAGAGATATAGAGATACAATGTAATTATGGAAGATACAACGTAATTATGTCGAAGAAAACGACACAACGAACCCAACCTTGGCGACGGCCGCATATGTCTTTGTCATTTTGGATTTGTCTCACGTTTTTCTGATTTTTCTCAAACCCTT
>JAKNSD010000077.1:545111-568739 GCA_023525715.1 Cichorium intybus | reverse complement strand
GTTCCTCCTCTTCTTGAATATTAGCAGAAGGGGTCCTCTCTGAATCCGAAGACTCATCCACTGCGGATAGACTAGATTAAAAGCGCTAAATTTCTCGAACTCACATATCAATTATTGTCGCCGAAGAGAAGGCGGAGCCTTGCGGCAAAGGCATCGGTGCGATTGAGGGCGGCTTCAACGAGGAGGCTGCTTTTCATGTGATTGATTCGATCGGAGAGTGAATCTTTCTCTTCCTCCAAGGCGTGGTCTGACAACCCTCAAATTTCAGGTGATTACCCAATTTGAAATCCTAAGAGTCCTTAGGTGAGTGAAAATCTTTTAGACACGAATCTAGGAGCTGAGTCTTAACTCCTTAGAAACCTTAGACACATTAGACAATTCTTTTGATTCCTATTAGGTCATTCTATTTTAATACAAAGTGTCAAAAGATTAATTTCATGATTTGATTCAAATTACAATTGAACAAGATGTCGATAAACGGTTAAAACCAACTATAAATATTCTTTATGGTAAAAATACTTATGAATAATTTATAATAAAGTGAAAACACTAAATTTCACAATATTATAGTTATGAAATTTTAATCAAGTCACAAAAACCTTAAAAAGCTTAAAACTCAAAATTTATAAGTTTGACATCTAAAAATTTATAAAAACCATCATGGGGCTTATAAAATCAAATTAAAATAATCAAATTATTAAATATAATAATGAATGGAAAATTTTTGATTCTAATATTTATTAAATATTTAAGAGCTAAATAAGCCAAATTAAGCCATAACTTTAATAAAAACTTTTATAAAAATAGCAAGGCTTTTATAAAATATAAGAAATGCATTTTATAAAATTTGAAATGTATGGGGAAGCCCACTCCATGTAAGAGCCGGTTATATCTTCCCCTCCCCCAAGAAACGCTTGTGACATCTCTCATTTTCTCATTTCCCACACTCCACCTCTCCACTTCTCTCTCTAAAAATTTCACTTTTCTTTCTCTCTTGAAATGACGTAGACAAAATCTGTGGGAGAGATTTAACCATTCCATTCCTCATAAGTTTAGATACACTTCTGTAGTTTGGTGGCTGATGGTGGAGTGAAACCCCAAAAAGATGAAGAGAGAGATGAAATATCTAGAGAGACAAAATCTCTCTTTTATGTCGTTTCTTTTCTCTAAAATCCCCATTATCTTCCTCTATTAATCAGCCCCAAAAGCCACGAAATTTACAAGATTAGATGGTGTTTTTGAAGCCATAAATCATGGAAAATGTAAATGATATACATCTCTTGAAGATCCATAACAATTTTTACAAGTTTCTTGTTATTTCATCTTTATTTTCGAATTTCTTTTTAGTATCCTCTTCATCTTCTTCTTTCTTCATGATAAAACCGTGTGCATGTTCATCTTACCTCCAGATTTGATGATGATGGTGGTAGATTTTCACCAAAAACATATTGCATGTTACAAAATGGTGACGATCCATGACCTAAACCTATGTCAAACCAAGGAAATGAACATTTCTACATGTTTTGGTGAAAAATCACCACAAGTTTTCTTACAAAAAACGGATTTTGAACTCTTCGAACTCATGCATGACCTTCAAACCTTCATGCATGGAACAATCTCCATAGATTTATGCTTGGTAAACAAAGTTGGTTATTATACACATCAAAATATCCATGCAATTTGCCATGAATTTTTGTTCTACTTCAGGCGACCATATCTCAACTTTTATAGGTCCAAAACTCTCCATTTTCTTCTGAAATGAACTTATATGGGTTAAGTTTCGAACCCAAGTGGTTTCACTCAAACACATTAAGGTTTAGACCCTCAAATAATTTTTGCAAAACTGTTGCATTTACAGCTCACCTTCTGTGAATGGTCATTTTTTGTACTTAAAAATGGATCTATATTACTTCTAAAAATCATGAGAAAATTATAAAGACTCCTGACATGTTAGATTTTATTTTTTCTAAAAATTTGTGTTCTTTAAGATTAAGGAACTATGTTTAAAAACTGTAAAACTATAACGAAAAAAATCAGAAACACTAAGAGAAATAAGTAGCATTTTTGAAATGTTTGGGTTTGTAAAGTTTGGATCTTGAAATAAATAAAATAGTGAATTATCTTTCCCAGAAACTACATATTATTAAGAAGTATACTGGAAAGTTTCATTCAAAAATACTAAATTTTTGATTTTATAAAAATAAGGTGTCAAATGATGACTTAATTCACAAATTAATAGTTACTGGACTTAATAAATTCTAAAAACTGGTGGAACCTGTTTTCATCATAAGTTGAGGTTTCCCACGAATTTTCAGCTCATATGGATACCATTTAACAATTGTTTTGATTTATGAGCCCCTAATGAGGGCTATTTTAGAAAACCAATGTCAGGTTCTTCAAAGTCAATGATAATATTTCCCTGACTTCAAATATACTACAAGTAACTCCAGAGAATTTATTTTGTCTTTTTACTAATTATTCCAAAATTTTCTAATAAAATAAGCTTAAAATGTGAAATAGATGCAATACAAATCTAAAAATTTCCAAAATTATACAACCGCCTCATATCCCCTGTAGGATGATGATAATAAATTTTGATGATTTTTGGAGATGGTTTTCATGTATTTTTAAATAAATACAATTCCAAGAAATGTTACAAAAATACCATTTGAGACTTAAAGAAAACTAAAATAAATTCTAAGACACTTTGTTGTTTAAATGGGTGATTCTATGTTTTTTAAACATATAAGTTAGATGGGAATCTTATTAGAATCTTTTTGTGTTCGTAGGACGCGAGTAGGAATCCCATACGTGTACCAAGGAACTGAACTCTCGAGATCACTTGTTGGAATTGTGAGTATTCACAGCCCCTTTTTACTGTTTTATGTTTTGGGGTGGAAAGCATGACTATTACTTTGCAAAATTGTTTATCTTGAATGTATGCTTTTTAATTACACGCAATTGTCGTATGCTTATCGTAGGTAAAGTCCTCTGTCGTTCTTTTACACAACCTATTAACTCTTATTGAGCCGATGGTTTATATGGATAGCGCTATTTGGGATTGACCACCCCCACTTATATGGCTATGTGGGTGCATATTACCAATAGACTTACATGTTGACGATAGAACATGACTCTTAGGGGTGTCTGGTCTTTAGGATTGGTTGTGGACTCAAGCTTTATATACTAATGATCACTTTGGCGATCAGAATTGCATGTGAACCATTTTACTATTGGCAATGCTTTTGATTAAAAATGTTTATTGAAAATTTAAAATAATGCGTATACTCAAACCTATGAACTCACCAACTATTTCCATAGTTGACCCTTATTTTTCATGCTTTTCAGGAAACCTCTAGTAATTGGCACGTAGAGACACATCACTTGTTGAAGCATTTCACATGTGTTGTTTTTCAAATATATTGTAATTTCATTAGCAATTGTTCAAAACTTTTGTAAATTGTAATGCTTTTAATACTATCACTATGGTTGGTGTTGTCTTTAACTTTTGCTATGAAACCCTTTTGTACTTTCATATTCTGTGTTTCTGCTTTAGCGGGGTGTGACACGTGGGTATCCTCCTGTAGATCTTGGATTCGGTATTTTACTAACCGGTGCATGCTTAGCAGGAATATTCAGGTCATGGCGAAGAACTGGATGGAGTTGTCTTTTCTTTTGAGTGCAGTGGAGGCGAAACCAAGTGATTGTTTTGGCTTCGGAACACCTGTGGAGGCGGCAAACTAGGTCGACGGTGCCATGGCGGTGTTATCTTCAGTATTGGTATTGGGAGTTTTTGTTGCTTGCTCTTGGTGATAAATGTTAGATTTTAGGGCAAAATACAATAAAACACAACCCATTATTTATAAATGTTTTTATGCAAAAAAACCCAATGCTTTTGACCTTTTAATTATACAAAAAAAAATCATATTTTACCTTTAATAGCCGGCTAAATTGGTGAGCTGGAAAATACCCTCTAATTGGAAATACACATGTAATATAAGATACTGAGTTGGCATTAGGGTTAAAACATTACGAACAAATCTGCATCTTATCCGACAGCTTCATCGAAGTCCATTTCATCCGGCGAGCGACGACACAAATTGATCGATTACTTCACAACAAAAGTTCTTAAGAGCTAAATCAGCTTATCCAAACACACCCTAAATTGCCTTCAACAGTTGCTTTTCTCCCTACCGATTACGTCACAACAAAAGAAAAATCCTTATGAAATATTAGTTCGCAGTTGAAATCGGCGTACACCAATTGATCGATTTCATAGTTACGATCCTTGTGATCGATTTCTGTGTAAAATCTATTTGATTTTGTAAGGTTAATTCACAGTTATGATCGGTTACCTTTTTCAGTGTAAAATCCTTTTTGTTGTGCTCGGTTTCAGCGTGGTAACATTCGGTTGCAGTCTAAAATCCCAAAAGTTGTGATCGGTTTCAATTCAGGTTGCTCTTATTCTGGCCACAACAGAGGTTAAACAATTTCGCTTGATCTAAATCGGGCTATAGCAGGGTTATCGCTATATGATGGCATCATCCTTTTCATCTTGCTCTAAATCGGTGTATGGGGAGAAACAAAGTCAATCAAATGGAAATAAGTGTGATTATTGCAATTGTCATCAGAAAGTTAGAATGTGGAAATCTACTACAATTAAGAACCCGGGTAGACGATTTCTCGATACGATGCTAGATGTGCGATCGTAGTTATTTTAAGGGTTAATGTCAAATTTGATCACTTAACTTTTTGGTTTGTGTACATTTGGTCACTTAACTTTGTTTAAGTTCTACAATGTCACCTAAATTTTTATTTTTTCCTGAAATGGTCACTATAACGTTATAGCCGATTATAGTGACCATTTCGAACAAAAATAAAAAGTTAAGTGAGCTGTTATAACTTAAATAAAGTTAAGTGACCAAATTAGCACAAACCAGAAAGTTAAGTGACCAAATGAGAACATTAACCCTGAACAAGTTGACTTTTGAAACTTTGGATTTTTGGGACTTGCGTTAGTTGTATATGTTACTCCGATAATACATATTTTATAAATGAACAAATGTTTTTGAGTCGTGTTAAGTTGGAACTGTTCCTATGTTCATTTTACTCTGATAATTCATTTTTATAAACGAACAAAAAAGAATTATGTATATAAAGAATAAGGATCGGTTAATCATTTCTGGTTTGGTAATTTTTTAATTCGTTTGTTTTAGCTTCTAGTAAAATGTTATAATTGTTTGGTATTTTTTTAATTGATTGATTTTAGCTTCCAGTAAAATGTTATAACTGTATAAATGAAATATTGCTTACAATTTATATCAAATAGTATGATGCAGATGATTTAGAATAAAGATGTTTATTGGTTGTAGGTGTCCTCGAAATTATTGGTTCATCATTATTCTAAATAAGTATCCTTGTTTTAAATCATCTTCATAACACTGTTTGGTATAAATTGTAAATAATGTTTTATTGTGTTGTAACACATCACCATTTCCCTTTTGTAGACCGTTATAACATTTTACTGGAAGCTAAAACCAACAAATTAAAAAAAAATCACCAAACCAGAAACGATCAATCGGTCCTTCTTCTTTATCTACATAGTTGTTTTTGTTCGTTTATAAAAATGAATTATCAGAGTAAAATGAACATAGAGACGATTTGCATGGTTCCAACTTAAAACTCCCAAACACATTTGTTCATTTATCAAAAAATGTATTATCGGAGTAGCATATGCAACTAACGCAAGTCCCAAAAATCCAACATTTCAAAAAATCTATTTGTTCATGGTTGTTCTCATTTGGTCACTTAACTTTCTGGTTTGTGCTCATTTGGTTACTAAACTTTATTTAAGTTATAATAGGTTACTTAACTTTTTATTTATTCTCGAAATGGTCATTGTGACCGGCTATAACAGGTTACAGTGACAATTTCAGGACAAAATAAAAAGTTAGGTGACCTTGTAGAACTTAAACAAAGTCAAGTGACCAAATGTGCACAAACCAAAAAGTTAAGTGACCAAATTTGGCCTTAACCCTTATTTTAATTACCTTCTTGTGTTGTCGATTGATAGAATTCTATGAAGTTTTTTGGTTCCCTACCTTGCAATCTCGGTTTGATGTTACAGTTCTGGATTTCGATGCCCTTGATTTTGCAATTCGATCTTCCCTGCCTTGTCGATCCTTAAAGTACCGTTCGTTAGTGTGCTAATGTTATGAGTGACGGATTTTGATAATGTAATTAACCTAATCGTTGCCCTAACGTGTAAATATATGATGATATAAAATTAATGTAATAAACAGATAACATATCATTTTTTTACATAACATCATTGATACTGAAACAACTAAACTTTGTTTTCAGAGGATACATTATTATAATGGTTTTTGATTGTATTTTGTAAACATAAACAAATAGTTTCGTTACCCACATAACCACCATAATTATAAGAAAAACATAAATGAACGTGCTTTTTCATGGGCTGAGTTCCGTCAAGCCCATGTATCCAGCTTTAGCCGACGAATTACTCTAGCCCTACAGGCCTTTTGATCCTGTGGGCTACTTTGTGGGTTTTTTATGTTACAAAAATTGAGATATTGGGCTAAATTGGAGCTTACAAATTTCAGTCACTTTTGGGCTTATTTTATTAAATTTAGAGTTTATTTCCATTTCCTGATATTTATAGTTGTCTTCATTCCTTACGGAGATATATTACGATTTTAGTTTCTTATATGTATGGCATTGGTCATTAAGGTTCATTATGTTGAGTCTTGATCAAACACATAATTTTTTTTACATAATTCTTGAAAAGCAGAGATTATTCTTGTTACGTCAATATATCAAAGTTAAGAAGCTAAATTGTAGGAAACTCTTGTTTCTTTAATTAGAATGTTAGTAGCAAATTCAGATTTTCAGTCCAAGAAGTTTTTTTCTTGTTTTGTCTTCCGATAGTTCCATGTGGGTATGAGTAGAGTATGGTTGGCTTAAATTTGGATAATCTTCCATGAACCCTCCTATGTTTATGAGTTAGTGTGTGTGGTTAATCTCCACACATATATGTCACATCACCGGGTTTTTTTAGCACACCCTTTTTGAGTAAAACCAAAACCAAACAAAAATAATTAGGTTTGGACTTCCGAAAAACAGTTTTGTATTTTTTTTTACAAATAAATAAGTAATTTATAAAAAATATGGCAAAAACACATACACATAGGGGTGTTAATTGATGACAGAACATGATAAAAATACACGACATAAAATGAAAATGCAACGAACGTGCAACATACAATTTTAAGTTTCTACATTGTAGGAAATAATAGCAAAAGTGTCTGATGGTACTAATATCTAAATCTTCAAAAACGAAACCTAAATGTCAAATCCTGGTTTCTACTCGGTGATAGATACAAACACCAGGCAATTGCCTTCCTTGGTTAATCAACCGTAAGATGTATTAAATTACTGATATTCAATGCAATGCAAATCAATTTGCAAGAATCATGATTTTTAGTCTATAGTCTCGGTTATTATTGCGGAAATTACTATGATTGCAATGTGAAGTTTGAATGTTTCGTTTTCGGCTACATAGAAAACGCAGATTGAAAATATCAAATTTAGGTTTTGATTATTGTCAACATTCAGAATCGTAGTACTAAAGGATAATCCCTATATGTAACAGATTTTGATACACTACGAAAATTGAGATTAAGCAGGGACTAGAATAAAAGCCCTAAATTTTTCGAACTCACATATCAATTATTGTCACCGAAGAGAAGGCGGAGCCTGGCGGCAAATGCGCCGGTGGGATCGAGGGCGGCTTCAGCGAGGAGGCTGCTTTTGATGTGATTGATTCGATCGGAGAGTGAATCTTTCTCTTGCTCCAAGGCGTGTGTATCCTCCTGGAGATCTTGGATTCGGTATTTTTGACTTACCGATCGCATGCTTAGCAGGAATATTCCGGTCATGGCGAAGAACTGGATGAAGCTGTCTTTTCTTTTGAGTGCAGTGGCGACGAAACCAAGTGATTGTTTTGGCGTCGGAACACCTGTGGAGGCGGCACACGAGGTCGACGGCGCCATGACGGATTGACGGTGGTGTGTTCAGTATTGGTGTTGGGAGTTTTTGTTGCTTGCTCCTGGTGATAAATGTTAGATTTTAGGGCAAATTGCAATCACTGAGAATCGGGCGCGCACACACACACATTCAAAGAAAATCGACAGTTATCCCGATAATGATGGTCCGATCGATTGAGAAAAATCCTATGAAAAAATCACAGAAAAAAGGAGAGCAGAAAAACCTACCTAGCGATTATGATGGTCCGATCGATTGAAAGATGGAGGAGATGTAGCCGAAGAAAGCTGTCGGAGATGGAAGTCGGACCTACTGTCGCCGTCGACGGAGTCGCAGGGGGTGGGAAGCGATCTGTCGTGGAGATTGGTACGCAAGTGTGAGGCAGACAGTCGATAGGGTTACGTTAATGTCGAGTAGTTGAGGGTGTTTTTGTAATTTTGTAATAAAAAAGTCAGTCGGTATGTGGTTAGTTTATTTTTATAGTTGAATAAGTATAAACTAAAATGTGAAATATAAATTCATTTAATATATAAATGGTGAACTTTAGCCAATAAGTAATTACAAATTATGATTAAGCGGATTACTAGTGGGATAATTTTAATTATCATGATTTATTGTAAAAATTTAAATTAAGAATATTAGATTGTGAACCTTAACATATTGGATACAAACAAATTAATTTTTATAGGAGACAAGTTATATGCTGAAAAATGATGAATTAATTACTTAACATGGATTAAGTGGGAATTAATTAAAATGAAAATATTGTCTAAATTGACGGATAATGTGGATAAAATAATTCATGGAATTGAGGATGAGGTTCACATATAAATGAGTATCTTTAAAATGGAAACACATTTGAGTTATGAAACGATATTTAAATGTAACGTCTTTAATTATTATGTGACGACTAGAAATATTTAATTAACCTTAGTGTGTGATAATTTGGTTAAATAAGAAACAACGTAATAAATTTTAGAGTACGTATTTGTATTGATACTTATGATATCATATGACGAATTGACAAGCAATGATGATGTTCGGATTTAGATGAGTTTTGAGACGGAGATTATGTGGATTAATTTTGACTACTCAATGTGAGTTACACTGAATTGTCTATTATAGTAACGGTGCATGTAATGTGTAATGTGTTATGTGTTATGTGTATGTATGCTTATGTATTTTCTGTGGTATAATGTGATATGTAAAATGTATGTAATTTGACTGATCATGAAAGACCCATGGGGTGAAGTGATTTAGTTGGTCATGAAGGACCCACGAGGTGAAGTGGCTAATGGCCAGAGGTAGTGTCCAAGATAAACCCTTCGGGGGAATCGACTTGTGTATAGTAGTTTGTACAAAGTGTATGTGTTAAAGTAGTTAAGTTATGTTATGTTATGTTAATTGATGTTTTATGGCATGTATGTATATGAATGGATGTGTTACGTGTATGCATGTGATTGGTATAATATGTGAGTACTGTGTTCCTCAGTAAGCGTTCCGCTTACCCGTTGAATTCTAACATTTCAGGTTAAGGGGTATTTTTGGAAAAAGACATGGCATGATCGCTCCGAACTCGTATTAGAATAAAGGAAGGGACCTTTTAAGCAATTTCTTATCTTAAGTCTTCCGCTTTTAAATGTCTTTATTAATTTTATGTTTTGGTAACACGAGTACTCTGATGCAAACTCTTTAATTATCTTAAAGTGGTTTAATTTATTTAAAGGTTTTTGTGTTCAAAAATGTATTTTAGATTTACTTAATGTTTTATTATAAAAAAATTTAGGGTGTTACAGGCTCAAGTTGAGGCAAGTAGAGTAGAGAACTAGAAAAATGAAGGAGTTGTGGGTCAGATGACGGATATGGTCAGGGATAGTCAGGAGTTGTTGACTCGGCACGACAGATTATGGGTTCCCTTGTCGGGTGGGGCCCGATAGACATTGATGGATGAGGCATACAAATCAAAGTTTTCTATCCATCCAGGGGCAGTGGAGATGCATCAAGATCTTCAAGAGGACTATTTGTAACATCTGATATTCCGAATAAAATTTTCGTTTTAAAAACGGATCAAATACATAATACGTAATGTAAAATAGAAACCATCCATTAAAACTTGATATTTAAAAAGTATAAAATCGTGTTTATCAAAAACGTTTACAAACATTATTCAGCGGAAGACTGGAATACCAAAATCCCAGATGCGATATAGTCGTGTCGTACTCCAAGCTCAAGCTAACAGACAATTAGGGTGAAAGAGTAAGCACAAAGCATAGTGAGTTCCCTAAAATACCACATGTTCCATCACATAAACCACATACAACGACTAGGAACGACCCTAACTAGCATCGTCCCTTGAGAATCCCGACTTGGCCCTATCCCGGAGTCCGCATCCTGAGCATCCTGCCTTACCACTCTTAGTAGCGCCAGCCTTTATCTGTCATCACTATGGGATCCCGACACGGCCCTATTCCGAAGTCTATGTCAAGAGCATCCCCGTTTAGCACTCTCAATAGCGCCAGCCAAAGTCGCAGGAACGAATCCATACGACTACACATAAGCACATACGATCCTAATTGTCTAGCAAACAATCAGTATCTTGCTCCTTACGATTTAGTAAATCCTATGCATGCAACTTCACACATAGTATAGTGAGGAGACTCACCGATCCGCAACCACAAGCTTGACAGAACTCGACGCGAGTGTCCTCAGATCCCGACAATACGAACTCCCTAACAAAGGTAAACATCACTTAGAACTTCCTAAACCCCAAACAGGATAAACTTCTAAGACTGGTACCCCGAACCCTCAAGTTTAACCAAAAGTCAAACTAGTCAAAAAGCCAACGGTTAAAGGTCAAAGTCAAAAAGTCAACGGTTAAAGGTCAAAGTCAAAATCAACGGTCAACAGTCAGTTAGCCCCACTATCTTCCCTAGATAGCAGCACTAACTGTGAACAGTCTAAAAACTTCATCGTGAACCATGACTGAGTTAGCGCCGCTAACTCCTCTGTTCAGCTAAAATCCTCTAAAGACTCTTAATCCTTTAAGCCATGGTCTTAACCCTTCCAGCACCTTTCCAAACAACCCCTAGGTCCATAAAAATTCTAACTTCATCGTTCAATCACAGCCATGCAAGCTCATGAACAAGATCCATGTCCAAAATGGTCTAAAACTCAACAAAACAACTAAAGAGAGCTTGGCTTACTCTTAAAACCAGCATAATGGCTCTAAATGAGGACTTAAAGGCATAAAGTCATGAACTTTGTCCTTCCCAACCATGGACAACATCATAAAGGGACAATCATTCCATTTTTCCATTATCATAAGCACAAGATCAGCCATTTAAACACAAAAAGGAGTAAGCTTGAACTTACAAAGATCCAGAAGTGCAGATCTTGATGATCAGCCATTTAAACACAAAAAGGCTAGTTTAAATCAACACTGTATCTCAGCTTCCACCGCTCCTATCTTGGCCATTCATCATGGTGATGCTAAGAAGAAGAAAATTTTTCATCCCAATGGAAAGGGAAAGGCCAAAGTTGGATAGTCTAACCAAAGCTTTAAGAGAAATGTTGATTCTGACATAGCACCCACCAGTGACCCGAATGAGGCCATATGTTTTTAGTGCCAGCTGAAGGGACATTGGAAATGTAGTTGCCCAACATACCTGAAGGATTTAAAGAAGATCAAGGTCAAGGAGTTTGACACATTAGGTATATATGAACTCTATAGTATGCCAACTTCTCATTCTTTAATCCTTGATACAAGATGTTTTCATCACATATGCGTTGTATGCAGGGACTAAGTGAATATACGAAGTTGAAGCATATGGGCTTGATCTAATCATGAGATACAGAAGCGTTGTTGCTGTTACAAGGATCGGAGATTACAAGCTCATGCTAATTAGTGGTGTTTAATTAGATTATTAGATTTTTTCTACTCGCCGGAATTGACATAAAACATTGTTTCGTATTACGCATTACTTTAAGGATATTTTGTACTTTTCCTTTTAAAATGGTGATTTTCTTATATAAACATGGTTGTTTTATTTCAAAATTTATCCTTACAAAGGCATATATGAATGTGTTAGTAGTAGTAATAATATAATCTTAAGTGTTGATTCGTCCAAAAATGTTTTGGATAAATCATGTTTGTGGTATTGTCACCTTGTCCACGTAAATAAGAATTACATCACCATGCTCCAAGTGGACTGGACTTGGAATCTTTTGACTAAGAGTCAAGATGATGAATGTAAATCTTGATTACTTGGAAGATGAAAAGAATGTCATTCACAGGAAACTGTGAAAGAGGCAAAGGATTTGTTGGAACTGATCATAGATGTTTGTGGACCGTTTGAATCCGCCACAAGGCATGATGAGCGATACTTCATTACATTCGTTGATGATCTCAGTAGATGTAGCTATGTATATTTGATTAAACATAAGTTAGAAACTTTGAAGTGTTCTAAGGGTTTCGAAACAAAGTAGAGAATCAACTGGGCTAGAATATCTGAGTATCGTATTCTACGAACATCTTAGGAACTGTGAAATGGTTTCACAGGTTGTCTTCTCTGAGAACATCGTGACAATACCTAGTAATATCAAGTATTTTAGTCGTTGTTAGGCCGTATTCTTGGTGAAATTATATTATATATACATTGGTATTTCTCACTTTTTGTGCTAGTGCTTATATGCAAGAAAATGTTATAATCAGGGACTAAAAGAGGACAAATGGAAGAAGTTTTGAGGATAAGGCCAAAACAGTCGAATGAGGCGGTGAAGAGAAATTCAAATTGCAAAAAAACAGGGATAAGCCAGTACACGCGACGCGGCTAGAAGCTTTACACGCCGCAGATTCTAATTTTTCACAAGTATAAATGGAGGTCCTTAGGTTAAAATCAGCATGCAAGGAACGACCCGTAAGGTGGACTTAAGGCTTCTTTGACTCCAAGTTTCGGATTTCAGCAACCTCTTTTGGTATTTCTTATGTTTTCACTTTAATTTTATTATTAGTTTAGTTGATTTAGCTTTTAACTTAGTGTTTCTGGATTGTTTCAACCAGTAGCAGTAGGTTAAGTTTATTATTTTCGTTATTCAGTACCTTGGATCTTCTGGTTTTGAGTTTAATACAAATAATCATTCAGTTTATGTTTTTGTTGCACTTTTCGGTATTTATTGTGTTTGAATGTGTTTTGAATGCAATTGATTGGTGTGTTTGTTTCTGGATTCTGAGTTTGTTTTTGATTTCAGTGAGCAATCTTAGGGTAGAACTTGGTTTGGTTTAGCTTAGCTTATGTTTGATTTGGATTTTGGATTTTGTTTGGAAAATATTTTTAGTGTGTTTTTGGGAAAGTAGAGTTAGTCCCTCTGGCTGTAGAGTGACACTACAGTTGGTAAGCTATCGTCTTGTCTTGACCACCAAACTCTCGTGGATCGACCCTTACTACTGCTATACTAGTGTGTGTGAGGTTTATTTTCTTATTTTTAACCGCACGACGACCGCTGCGTGTCAAATTTTGGCGCAGTTGCCGGGGAGTTGTGAGCTTAAGATAAGACGATCTGTAGGGAGTTGTTTTCTGATTTTTGATTTAGTTTTGGTAATTTAGTATAGTTAGCATTTTTCATTTTGGTTTTGACGGACGTTTTGCACTAGTGCATGCGTACCCGTCGGGGTGGGCATACATCACCCTTGCTTTTTGACTCTGATATCGAGCGAACCGCTCGCAATAACTGTGTGCGTAGGCGTTTAGTTAATATGAGTCCTAGTACTGTTAAAATAGAAGATATTACCAATGAGCCCTTGGACAAGGTATCGGGGGGAGTTCCAACTATACCCCAAGTTTCTGAATTTCATGTGGGAAGCACGAGTTCTAGTGGTGGTGCGGTTTCAGCCCCCACAGCAGTACCATCATGCACTCAGCCGTTAGTCCAACCTTTAGGTCAAACCTTTACAAAAACCTTTTCCAGTATCCGCTGCCATGACATGGGAGCGCCGACCCGTGATGGAACGTGATGGAAATCCATTACCTCGACAGCAGATACCTATTTCACAACCACAACTTTCACAATCATTACCACGACAATACCAACAACCCATTTATAAACCACAACCAGTTATTCAACCTATATCACCACAACCCCAAACCCAACCACCTCAAATACAACCTTTGCAGCCTCAGTACCAATACCAAGAGGCAGACCCAGTTTATGATGAAGAAGATGAGGGATGGATGCCGCAACATCCAGTCTAGCAGCAACAATAGTGGAATCGAGGTTAGGGACCTCCGAGGAGATTTCAACAACTATAGCAACCACAGGGGCAGCAATTTTACAACAACGATCATCATAACGGTAATTTTTTTCTACCTCTGTATTTTGCACAACCGAGGGGGCAATCAGTTGCGTCATATTTCCAACCCAGGGAATATGATGACATGTCGCCCATTTATCTTCCTGATAATGTTGAGAATCCAGTAGAAATTAGGCCACAACTTCTAGGTATATTACCTGAATTTAGGGGTTACAAACAAGATGATCCTTATAATCACTTATACGAATTTCTAGCCATAGCCAATGTGAATACCCCTAGGAATACAAATAGGAATATCTTTAGGTTGAGACTGTTTCCCTTTAATTAAAAGACAAAGCCAAATATTGGTTTACTTTACTCCAGCCTAATAGTATTGCCACATGGGAGCAATTGAAAGCGAAATTTCTGTAAGAATTTTATCCGGCTAGCAAGACCACGGAGATCAGGCGGGCCATTCAAGACTTTCAACAGAAGCCGGGGGAGGCATTTCATGAGGCTTTTGATAGGTTAAAGGAATTGATGCGTTCTTGCCCACATCATGATATTCCAAAATGGCAACTAATGAAGTTATTCTTTGAAGGAGTAGACCTGACAAACCAAGCAATGATAAATGCATCATCTAGTGGAACCATAATGATGCAGGATCCAGATAATGCTTGGCGGTTCTTGGAACAACTCAGCAATGGATCGAAAGCAAACTTCTCTACCAGTAAACCTTTGAGTACAGTCGCAGCAATAGGAGCGGATGTGGATTGGAAGAAGGAAGTGAAAAAGGAGATTGGTGAGTTAAATAGAAAATTCGATAGGTTGATGTCTACCTTGCAAAATGGACCGCAGAATCAGTAGCAGGGCAATCAACAAGGACAAAGGACACAAGATGTCAATCAAGTTCACGGCCAAGGTCAAGGACAGTACAATAGTGGACGACTTTACAGGCCTTACAACCAATGAACTCAAAATTTCAACAACCAGTCTTACAACAGCATGCAACCCAACTACCAAGGACAGTCCTCCAATCAACTGAGGCAATTTCAACCTAGGAACAATAGTGGTCCTAGTGGGAACAATAGCAATAGGGGGCCGACCAATGCTAGTAACAATGCCCCAGAAAGCCAGGAAAGCATGATTGCCAAAATATACGAGCTTGTGAATGCTAGTCAGCAGCAAACCCAAGCAAATGCCAAAGCCATTGCCAATATGGAAAGGCAAATAGCTCAGATGGCTAAGGACTAAAAGAAAAGAGACAATGGCAAATTACAAAGCAGCACTGAAATAAACCCGAACCACACACAAAGGGCAGGGAAAGAGCATGTGAATGCTGTTGAGACTGACTGGAGAAAGGTCACAGATGAGGATCTGGTGGAAAAGGAAGGTGGAAGCAAGACTGAAGAGAGTAAGGAAAAGAATGAGGAAAGTGATCAAGTTAAGGAGGACAAGGAAGTTCAGAAATATGAGCAACCAGTTGTAGCTGGTATTAAGAAGAAGAAGGATAAGAAGGTGAAGAAGAAACAGGACATGTCGAGCAAGTCAAGTGGACCTTCGATTAACCAGCATTTATGAGACGAGCTGAAGAATGTGCCTGAAGATACAAAGATTCTTCAGGAGATGTGTAAAAAGAATGAGAAATTCAAGACGCCTACACATGACATGGTGAGACTGATTGTTAAGGCAAGCGAGGCTCTGTTAGGGACATTGCCTAAGAAAGAAAGGGACCCTGGGTCACCGTTGATCCCTGTCATGGTAGGGGATGTTATCATTAGGAACACCTTGCTGGATCTAGGAGCAAGTGTTAATGTGTTGCCAGGATACCTTTATGATAAGTATAAAAATGAGGAACTGGAACCTGCAAAAACGGTGTTGCAGTTGGCGGATCAATCAACAAAGGTTTCTCGGGGTAAGCTGACAAACGTGAGTCAAGGTCGGTGACTTCTTTTACCCCGTAGATTTTCTGGTGATAGAGTATGAGAGTTTAGAAGATACGCATGCGTTAATTTTGGGACGTCCGTTCTTAGCCACAACTGGGGCTGTAATGGACTGTAAGACTGGAGATATGGACATCTCTTTTGGAACAAGGAAACGTAGGCTGAACATGTTCGGGTGCCCGATATCGTTGCCACCGGGGTATGACGACAAGTATTTGAAAAACAGACCACTTATGGCACCAAATGAGAAGGATAAAAATAGGAATCAGGTTCAAGGAAATGGGAGCGACGAAGAAGAGATATTGTGGGAAGCGAAAAGACATCTATTGTCAACAGTGGACAAGATACAACTTCTAGATATGCTTGAAATGATGGAGTTAAAGCACCAACAATATGAGAAGGATACACGGTGCAGAGGGGTAAAGGTCTTCTAGCTTCTGAACGCGCAATAACAATGGATTAGTGAAGTAAGCGATCGCATGGCACAGCTTACCACGTTGCTAGCAACATTAGTCCATGACTTTGCACCTGAGATGAAGAGAATGATGCTGACAGAAGAAAGAGAGGAATAATGAGCAACATGTCTGGCTGAAGACGTTAAACTTAGCGCTTGTTGGGAGGCAACCCATCTGTAAATAGGTTAGGTATCGTGTTTTTAGAAGTAACTAGGAAATATCATCATCATCATTGCAGGTATTAGTGGTTCGAGGCAAGTGTAGGTCAAACGAAGAACTTTAAAGAAGTTGGAAGCCACGACGCGGTAAGGAGAAGGGCGCGACGCGAGATCGTAAGATAACCCGATGCACAGGGTTTATTTTGGCGACACGCACGACGCGGCTCACATCCAGGGCGCGTCGCGGAATACGATCGGATGGAAAACCACTTTATAAGGTACGTATCTCATCGCACACACACAAACCACGCCGCACAGAGATAAAGCATCCCCTGATCACTCGATTTCTTTCATTTTTCTTGCGTTCTAGTGTTCTACTACTACGGTATGTCTTCTAGAACTAGTTATTTCATGTTATTACATGTATTTGAGTGGTGAATTTTATTGAAATAGCAAAAACTAGAAAACTTAGAAAATCGGCAATGCTGACTCGTAGGGTGTTGTATTCGCAAAATAACCACTTTAAGGAGGCTAGTCGGTAGTTAGGTTACCTTGTTGTAGCGTTGGATTAAGTTAAACAGCTGAAATCAATGATTTTGGGATTTTTCTTCGTATCAGACTTACGGTGCGATGCGCCAAGTTCTTGGGCTGCGTCGCGCGTATCTGTGCGAGAAGAAAGGATTGATATTGCAAATATATTTGTTAAGCTTCTTTTGTGCAGATGGAGTACAGACGAGATCATCCATTCCTCCATTATCTATAGATGCTAGATGACACTCCACAATACGAGGCTCGACGAGACGAGCTGAGTTCCCAACCGGTCCTCACCGCCGTTCAGCTGGACCGGGTGATTCTGACCTAGGCAGGACTCTGGGCCGAGGTTGAGCCCTTTATCCGCCGCACATGGACTGATGGGGAGTACACTTTTACTTGCCGCGGTTGGGATAGGCTGATGGCCAGTGAGGTGGACGTGGTTTACAAGGAGCTCCTTCTAGAGTTCCTTTCGTGTCACACCCCGCTAATGTCGAAACACGGAACATGAAAGTACAAAAGGGTCTCATAGCAAAAGTTAAAGACAACACCAACCATAGTATTTTAAAAGTATTACAATTTACAAAGTTTTCTACAATTTCGAATGAAATTACAATATATTTGAAAAAGAACACATGCGTAATGCTTCTACAAGTGATGTGTCTCTAGGTGCCACTTACTAGAAGATTCCTGAAAAGCAAAAAATGAGGGTCAACTATAGAAATAGTTGGTGAGTTTCACAGGTTTGAGTATAATCATAGTGTAAAATTTTCATAATCATTTCAAAAGTTTGCATTGTCAATAGAAAGAAAACCACACACAATTTTTTATCGATTCGTGATCATTTTTATATAGAGAGAAAACCACACGCAATTTTTGATCGATTCGTGATCATTTGTATATAGAGCTTGAGTCCACAACCAAACCTACCGACCAGAAGACCCCTATGAGTCATGTTCTATCGTCAACATGCTAGTGTATTGGTAATATGCACTTACAGCTCCATGTAAGTGTGGGTGGTCAATCCCAAAATAGCGCTATCCATAATAACCATCGGCTCGAACAAGAGTTAATAGGTTGTGTAAGAGAACGACAGGGGACTTTTGCACACGATAGAAATCTCAAGCATACAACAATTGCATATAATTTAAGAGCAAACATTCAAGATCAACCATTTTCCAAATTAAAAGTCATGCTTTCCACCCCAAAACATAAAACAGTAAAAAGGGGCTGTGAATACTCACTATTGTAACGAGTGATCTCGAGAGTTCGATTGCTTGGTACACATATGGAATTCCTACTCGCGTCCTACGAAAACACAAAGGTTCTAATAAGATTCCCATCTAACTTATGTGTCTAAACGTCGTAGAATCATCCATTTATATAACAAAGTGCCTTAGAATTGATTTGGATTTCCTTTAAGTTTGAAATGGTATTTTTGTAAAATTTCTTGGAATTGTATTTTTTTGAAATACATGAAAACCATCTCCAAAAATCACCAAAAATTATTCTCATCATCCCATAGGGAATATGAGGCTTTTGTAAAATTTTGGGAATTTTTAGATTTGTATTGTAATTATTTTACATTTTAAGCTTATTATAATAGAAAAATTCGGAATAATTAGTAAATAGTCAAAATAAATTCCGAAATAATTTCTGGAGTTAAGTCTAATATAGGATAGATTAGGGAAAATTATCATTGGCCTTGAAGAGCTCGACATTGGTTTTCTAAAATACTCATCACTAGTGGCACATAAATCAAAATAATTATTAAACTGTGCCCAAATGAATTGAAACTTTGTGGGGAACCTCAACTCGTGATATAAACAGTTCCCAAACATTTTCAGAATTTATTATGTTTAGTAAGTATTTGTTTGTGAATTTAGTCATCATTTAGCTCCATAATTATGTAAAATCGAAATCTGAGTATTTTTGAATGAAACTTTCCAGCTTGGATCTTAATAACATCTAGTTTCTGGGAAAAATAATTCCTTATTTTATTTGTTTCGAATTCCAAGCTTTACATACTCAAACATTTTAAAAATACAACTTATTTCTTTTGTGTTCCTGATTTTAGAGTTTCTAGTTTAACAATTTTTGAACATAGTTCCTTAATCTTACAGAACACTAATTTTGGACACAATAAAATATAACATGTCAGGAGTCTTTATAATTTTTCTCATGATTTTTAGAAGTAATATAGATCTATTTACAAGTACAACAAAATGACCATTCATAGAAGATGAGTTGTTAGAGCAACAGTTTGGTAAAAATGGTTTGGGGGTCGAAATCTTAATGTTTTTGAGTGAAACCACTTGGGTTAGAAACCTAACTCATAAACGTTCATTCCAGAAGAAAAATGGAGATTTTTGAACCTGTAAAAGTTGAGATATGTTCCTTTGAAGTCGGACTAAGAAATCTGGCAGATTGCATGCATTGATTTTGGGTTGCTAACTTGATGTTTAGATCAACATCAAGCCAAATGCATCATCCATGTGGTTAACCACTGTTTTGAAAGCATATTACCATCATTTTTCAGAAACAAAAACATCAAATATAGTGCATGGTTTTAAACTATTGTCTTTGGTTCATAGGTGTTCTATGAGGAAGAACATTCAAACCATTGACATGCATGTTGTTTTCAACACTTGCAACCCGATTTCCTTCAAATGCATGGTGTTGAAATACATCCATGATGTTCAAGGAAGGGTTTTGACACAAAAATCACAAAGTTTTAGAAGATAGCAGAAGAAATAAGAAGAAAAATCCGATTTTGAACATAAAAGTGCATAAGATGCGTTTTCTTGAGCTTGTGTTGGGTTTGATCATGGATTTCACTCTTTCTAACACATGAACACATGTGAGATTGAAATCTACAAACCACAAGCATATTAGAAAGGTTTCTAGTCATTGAAGAGACATAGAACCCGAAATGAAAGAAGAAGTACATAAGATGATGAAATAAGAAGCATAGAAGACATGTTCTTACCTAATAACACTTGGGTTTTCTTCAACAAACACCAAACTCAAGAAATTTGTGAGTTCTTGGCTGAAATGTTGCTGAGATTTTGATAGAAAAAGAGAGAGATTTCATGGATGAGAGAAGGAGAGGAAAAGTGGAAATGGTGAAAAGTGATTAAAGGTGAAGAGTGATGGTTTTTATAGTCTCAAAAAGAAGTCTTTATGGGGAAAAAGAGAGAGAGAGAGGGATTGATGAATTTGGGGAGGGAAAAATGGTTTTTAGATCTTTTAATTTATATAAAAATAAGTTGGTATTATTTATAAAGTGTTGGTAGTTTTTATTTTTTTTTATAAAAATTTCTTTTAAGCATTTTATGAATTTTAAGGGTGAAATTTGCTTATTAATGAAATAAATATTTGGTGTTTATAAAATATGTCAAATACTTTTATTTAAGATCAATTTAGGCTAGTATTTAACATAATTATAATTTAATTTAAGTATTTGTCCCTTTAGTGCAGAATTTGTTAGCTTCGAAATCGAAGTACATTGTTATTCTTGATTTGTGCATCTTGTTCAACTATACTTTGAATCAATTCATGAAATTAAGCTTTTGGAACTTGTATTAAAATAGAATGATCTAATATGAGTCAAAACAATTGTCTAATGATTTTAAGGTCTCTAAGGAGTTAAGACTCAGCTCCTAGATTCGTGAGTAAAAGATTTTCATTCACCTAACGACTCTTAGGATTTTGAACTGGGTAATCACCTGAAATGTGACGGTTGTCACAATCTCCCCCGGTTGAAAGAATTTCGTCCCGAAATTCAGCTATGATACCATGGGTTTGTGCAGCGAACAGTTGAGGATATTTTCGTTTCATGAAATCCTCTCACTCCCATGTGTATTCAGGTCCATGCTTAGATATCATCGAACCTTAACAGGCGGGATCTTGCTTCGTTTCAACCGTTTGACATTCCTATCAAGGATTTCAGTTGGTTCCGCAACAGAATTCAGGCGGGGATCGATATGTACTTCATCAGGTGCTATTATTTGAGAGTCTTCAGCTAGACACTTTTTAAGATTTGATACGAGAAACGTATCATGAATTGTGCACAACAATTGAGGTATCTTGAGTTTATAAGCGACTAAGTCGATTCTCTCGACAATATCATAAGGTCCTATGTAGCAGATACCTAATTGGCTTTCTTTCCGAAACGGACAATCCCTTTCCAGGGCGATACTTTTAACACGCTTTATCTCCATCCTGAATTCTAAGGATTTTCTGCGGTTATCAACATAACATTTCTGGAGATCACGAGCGGCTTTATATATATATATATATATATATATATATATATATATATATATATATATATATATATATATATATGTATATATATATGTATATATATATATATATGTATATATATATATATATATATATATATATATATATATATATATATATATATATATATATATATATATAGGGTTAGGTTCTATTGAGAACTCAAATATTCATGAGATCTTGAGAACTCATTCTGATTGGTTAGATCATAAAAGGGCATGATAGTCATTTACCAAAAATCTCATTTAATTCTGATTTTTTTATTTTTGGCAACAAAATAACCATTTCTAAAATCAAGCCTATTAGATTTGAATTTTCAAAATTTAAAAAAAAATCAAATTTTCATTTTTTTAAAATCAGATTTTTTTGGAATTTGAAAAAAAAATAAAATTTTATTTTTTAATTAGATTTTTGGAATTTAAAAGACATAATTCTTTTATTTGCATGTGCATATATACATGAGTCGCAGGTGGTTTTTTTAATAGAATGCATATATGCATAATCAAATTTTTGAGTAGTGCATTTTTTTAGTAGAATGCATAAATGCATATTTAACTTTTTTACATTATATTTTTCAGGGATGCATATATGCACATTTAATAACATTTCGTAAAAAACACAAAATATATTCGTATTTCATAATATTCGGATATCATACTACCAATTTATTAGAAACAATAATATACAACTGTTTTGAACGTTAAATATAAAAAAAAAATACAACGATAATTCATGATATCATCATTTATCAGATTTTCAATTTTCACTTCTTCAATTTGCTCGATAAATTCTTCAAAATCTGCAAAAACATTAATAAAAATTAATATACATGTATATTCAAAAAAATTAAAATAAATACATACATGCATATACACATATGAACAAATGCACATATGTTTTTGCAATATATGCAAATATGCACACATGTGTACATGAGCAAATTGATAAACATATGCATATGTGCACATACGTTGAATATACATATGCACGTGTGTTTTGGCACATATATTCACACTTGAACAGACATATATACATGTATACATACACATATGCACATACGTATACATATGCATATCATACGATTGAACAAATTGATACACATATGCATGTGTGTATTATACATATACATATGCATATCATACGATTGAACAAATTGATACACATATGCATGTGCGTATTAATACGTACATGTATATACACATATGTATAAATGCACATCGAATTATCCACACGTATTCACATTTTAACGAACATATACGCATATGCACGTATGTATTTACACATTATTGCATGTATGCACATATACACATATGAACATATGTATATATGCATTTTACACATGTGCAGATAATTTTATGCAAATATGTATTTATGCACATATGCATTTAAACACAATTACTCGTATGCATATATACATTTATATACATGTGCTCATATGCATATATATGTGCATATATGCATAAATGAATATATATGTGCATTTATACATACAAATTGTAATTTAAAAAAGCAAATTTGGTTCAAAATATAATTCAAAGAAATATCACCAGAATGGAATCGTTTTGTTACAAAAATTAAAAATGCAAAATTTTTCTCAAAAAATCTAAGGAATGGAATACCTATGAAGCATCCAGCCCTTTTTCAAGTTCAGTGCCCAACAGCAAAGATTTTTCCTCACTCAACTTAATCAATGCAGCTTAGATCTTCTATAATTACTCAGATTCCTGTCGATTTCAACAAAATGAAACCGTAAATTCGATAAATCATATTCATCTATTATATTCTACATTTCAAACGCAAAAACCATATTTACTTGATATTATATATCAGAACTAAATGTCAACTTCCAATAATTGACAACGATTGAAATTTCAAAATCA